>QRAM01000041.1:180856-371232 GCA_013436055.1 Halocynthia roretzi
GGCATATTTTTCAACTTTTTTTTTTCGCGCTTATTTTGCGTTATTTTCATTGCAGAATGCGTTAAAACGTATTATATGCAATTTCGCTTGAAAAAAACACTATTTTGAACAAATAAAAAAATTCGAATAAAAAGGTCGATTTTTGAAAAAAACGACAGGCTATAGCCTTGGAGAATGCGTTAAAACGTATTATATGCAATTTTCCTTTAAAAAAACACTATTTTGAGCAAAAAATTAAGATTGAAAAAATAGGCTATAGGCTTTTTTAAATTATGTAAGCTTATATAGTGTTTGCGGTAAGGCACGCAGCAATGAGAAAGTGTCTAGTGAAGGCTGCAAAAAATTCAGTTCAGCATGGCATAACATTATACTGTATTATTCCTGCTATTAGAAAGCAAATACTAATCTATGCTCAGAAGTAACACTACAGGAACTATAAAAATCAATATATCAATATACACTATATACAGGTGGAGAGAAAAAAGTACAAAATATATAAGCTACCATGGAGACCTAAATCAGGTACGATAAATAGTATGAAAATAAATTACGTAAAAAATAAAAATAGTTAATTTTCTCTAATCAAGTAGAAGAATTCCTTGTGTAACGAGGGAAAAATGTTAACTTTGTTATTACTTTTTTTCCTATACACAATAATTATTAACTCAAAAACTAGACAGAAATCTGTTAGCAAGACACTAACAAACAATAGAAAATGAAGCAATATGAAAGTGGGGAAAAAGCCTGCGCAAAATTGCACCATTACCAAATTTTAAAAGGCCCACCACGTTTCACTACTACTTAATTAGATTTGCCTTACATATAAGATTTGACCTTACCAAACTTATTGCACCTAACAGCTGGCCATGACCTTACATTCCAAAGAAAAGAGGATGCCTTTGTGTTTTGGTCCTGCTTTTCTTACACTGATTCGTATCTTGTCTGCCAGTCCTTGTATTTATGACTCAGTTTCGCAGCAGATGGCTTTGTGTGCATCAAGACCTCTATTACATCCGAAGTGGTGATCGTGTCCAAGGTGAAGTCCGGTAGCTGCTGGAATATAGGAAACTACAGGTTGTGTATTGCTCATCCGAAATGCATGGGACTAGTAGAGCTATACAAATTTTTCAGAAAACAGTTCTCTTATACTTGATATATTTTGGAGAATGTTTCCTATTCACTATATATTCATAGCCTGAAGATAATTCGTAGGATGCTTTTAATTATATTGTATGT
Source organism: Halocynthia roretzi (assembly GCA_013436055.1). Lineage (NCBI taxonomy): Eukaryota > Metazoa > Chordata > Ascidiacea > Stolidobranchia > Pyuridae > Halocynthia > Halocynthia roretzi. The sequence continues at coordinate 182,093 of QRAM01000041.1, forward strand.
GCATCAACCATAAGGAGACTAAGGGTCTTCAAAATATCACTTTTCCAACTAAGGTGAAGTAATTTCGTAGATAAACGACATGACTAACCTCGTAATTTAAAGAAAATGTTCAAATGTGTTATGGTATTTTCACACTAGTGAACTTAGTTATCAGAAACATACTTCTCCATCAACATGATTCTCCAAAGTTGTGAATATTTTTCTAACAACTCGCATAGCAGCTTCCTTGCAGACTAGTTTGAGATCAGAGCCAGAATAACCAGATGTTTTCTGTAGAATTGAGATATAATCACTAGTAATGGTGATATCTAACAGTATAACAAAGTTTATAGAATTGCATTACATTTTATAAACACAGTATTTATATGTCAGAAAGAATTTGAAAACATTTAATTGTTAGCTGGGTAAGATCATGATTTTTACGATGTAAGGTATGTTCTCCTACATTACCTATAGATATGCAAGAGATTCCTTTTAGATGACATACCTCTGATAGAGTGTTGTAGTCTAAATCTGTGTTTATTATTAGTCCTCCTTCTGTGTTTTTTGGCGGAAGAAACCTTGGATTGAAGAAATTGGAATAAGAAATTGTTGACATGTTATACAGGTAAAAATGTATAACACAAAACAATATTTAGAATTGTTACTTCTATACCCACTCTGTGATTCAATACATAAAACACAAAATCATACATACTGCAGCTTACGCGAGGTATATAGAAATGGTACTGAAAATTACATTTAACAAAAGACCTTGACACCTGACCTGTGGAACATTGCACGTCTGGCATCTGCATTGGGTAAATCAACAAGGATTCGTTTTTCCAAACGACGCAGCATAGCATGATCCAGTTCCCTGATAAAATAATACAAGATTTATTAAATATAATGCCAAAAAAGTTCAGTGAATTCGTGAAACTACGGATTTCGTGAAATCCCTGAAAATTTCAGTACTTTCGTGAAATCCATGTATGGTCAGGGATTTAGTTTAACCGTAAAATGTTACAAATTGCACTAAATCCCTAGTTTCCTTTATTCACTGTAACATATACATAAACTACAAATATTTTATATCGTTCATCATTACTGTGGGACTCAAACTAATCAGTCATTTAAGTAAGAGCATCAATGCGAGGGAGTGTTACAACTTATAACAACAGAAGAGAGAAGTGAAGAACTCAGTACGTTGGCTGTAAAGGATTGTCAAATACAGATACTTAAAAAAAATTATTATAGCTAGGAAAGATCTGCCAGGAGTGACTTTATGCTTTTACCAAACCCCAATTTAGTTCTTCAAGGCAGAGGCAACAATGAAGTAAACGCAACAAAGATAGAAAAACATTACCAAGGCAAATTAGAAGCAGCCAATACAAAGACAAGATCGTCCGACTTGGCAAGACCATCCATTTGGACGAGTAGTTCGGTTTTCATTCTCCTACTTCCTTCATGTTCACCTCTATATAATAGAAATATAACAGTTTACAGCATTAGTAGTGGAAGGGGCCAGTGAAATAATAGAATGGATGGACTGCAAGTGTCACACAACAGTATAGTGTACAGGATATTACACCACCATCACAGCCTCATGCAATGTAAACACAGGACTAAGCAGAGTTACACTGAATACTTATTTGGTTTAGCATCAACCGCCAAAAAACTATCGCATGTGCAGCATGTTAGTAGTAACTAGTAACTATGAAAGTAACTTCTATTTTTGTTCCGTTTATAAAAATTCATTTCTAAATGTATTGAAAATAAAATATGAAGCATTTTTGGTATGACATATTTGTTTGTTAGTTGCATATTATTCTAGTGAGGTTGATGTTGAAGTCATACAGCTGTCTAGCCATTATGTACAAGCTGCCACTAGATGGCATAGATAAACTGCATTAACTGATACACTATTATCCAACAGATAAAGTTTAGTTACCCGGATCCAGATCCTCTTTGACTCATGACACTCTCGAGTTCATCAAGAAAAATGGTCGAAGGAGCGTGGAATCTTGCAAGTTCAAATAATACCCGTACCTGGAACAATATTGGATTTGTAAAAGTAACAGTAATTTCATTTCACACTAAAGAATATATTACACTAGTCCATCTGTTTCCTACATATAAAATCAAAGTACCAATTTTTCCGAGTCACCGCGCCACTTGCTGACGATAGTTGAGGCGGATATGTTGAAAAACGTTGTGTTACACTCCGTCGCAACTGCTTTTGCGAGTAATGTCTTCCCAGTGCCTGGCGGACCGTAAAGCAATATTCCTTTCCATGGTGTGAGAATGCCAGTAAACAACTGTGGGTACTTTAATTCAAAAACACGAAATAGTACATGATAATAGGAAACAGGAAATAACACAAATTGTGTATAATGTAAGGTCCCCCCCCCGAGGCCTTAACCTTAGCTCTAGGCCAAATGATGTGGACGTGTATCAGGATATATAATCAAACACAGCAATCCACTATCTACTCCGAAGCCTTTCATTCTACATACTTCAAATCTGGCATGTTGACAGTTGAATGCTGGTAAATATTACACTATGGGAGTTCAGAATGAAGGAGGCTTGAATTCCTTGAAGAGTGATCCCCATTATAATTTGCCATCAAGTTCCCCTGGAAGATAGGTGATTATTTGCACTACTATATTTTTCATATCTGTAGCAGGGAACAATTTAAGGGCTGGAAAACAAACACCTACTTATAAGTGATCAGAGTGTCCTCAATATATTATTGTGATACATTGATGAATAGATATCACATTTAAATGCCCTTCAAAACCAAACCAAGACTGACATGTATTGTAGATAAATCTATTACTTTCAGCAATATCTTGTAATGCTTTGTATGGGTCACATGTAATTAGATAATGGAATTTATAACATCCATTAATGGTACAAAGTGTGTATCAGTGACTGGTAATTGGATTCGCTGCAAAATAGCAACACAATAGCCTACAACAGATTAGAAGCGAATGATTGAAATCGTAATATGATAAGGCCTTGTATTCAGAGGTAACCTTCAAAGAATGTATGGCAAATCTACGTATTATGTATGGCCTATGAATTATGAAATGCAATAAAGCAGGCTAGATGTTGTGTTTATAAATACCGGTGGATAGCCTTATCTGACATTGTAACGAAATATTTATGCAATGAATAAATATATAGAAACTGGTCCCAAGCGTTTGTTATTTACAACAACTCATTCTAGATTATTTTTCAAGAACTAAGTACAGTAAACTCTTCCCCTCCTATCCGGCACCACTCATACCGGAGAGTTGCCAGAGATCTGATTAACTCATTAAATTACCATAGCACCTTACAAAACTCATTAAAAAACTATATGCATCAGAATTATAAAAAGTATTCTGAATATAGTAGAAATGACAAGTAAAAGTGTAATTGAAGTAGAGTTTTAATAATCTAATAAAATACAGGTATGTGAGTGTCTGACCGTTTGATCGTTCACTTTTTTGTAGTGCCATGATACAGTTATACCAAGTTTGTTCAAATCGTTTAACACAAAACATGACAAAAATTTAACTGCAATTGTTCTGTGTTTCATTGATGAAGCAATTAATCAGGAATCAAAATTATATTTATATTCTCTTTTTTAGTATAGTCTCTTAATGTATATAAATTAATATCCATATTTATGGATTACCTATAGGAAAATAAAAAGGAAAACAGTATGTACCTTTATTGGATAAACAACAGCTTCCTTAACGAGTCGTTTCGCAGGCTCTAGTCCAATGATATCGCTCCATCTGACACTCGGATCATGCAAATAAATATCTCTGCTGATGACACTGGCAAGCTCACGCATTTCATGATTAAATCCAACGAATCCTCCTGATTAATAAAAATTTTTAAATTGGCTGAAAAGTTGAAACCTATTTTCTGATACACTAACTTACCTATCGGCTTAACTAGTTTATCGACAGGATTGTGGGAACGATTAACGATGTCGCTCGATGCTCCTTTGATGGCGTCATTCAATATTGCACGCATGTCAATGATCTCCTGATAAAAAAAATTAAGCTACTGAAGAGTATTGCATCAACAATTAGTATATAGTTAAACATAATATAGTAATGACAGTACCAATATATATATGTGCTAGCTGAGAAGTACGGAATATAAGGTCTGTCATTTTAAGCGCCAAAATTCATGGGAAAATGTGAAGATTTCAATAAAATCATACATGCAAGAAACTATTACCGTACTTTCGGGTGTATTCCCCTTCCCTTTTCGTTTTAAATTCATTAGATAACCCGCAGAGAAATCCATCTTTACTATGTACTTACCAAATTACTACTAACTACACATTAACAGTCACATATGCGCTACTCGCAGCACGTGACAGAAGAAAATCAAACAAAGAAACATCCCAAATCAAGTCAAAGGTTAACGAATGTGAACCAACACAAGAGATCTTGTAAAAAAAATCATGTCTTACCTGCTTTGTAGGATAACCCGCACCCTTGATTTCTTTTTATACAAAACCATGTACAACCCGCGGGCAATCCATCCAAAAGTACGGTATTACATATTAACTGTCTTCAACTTTGATGAATTACATGCACCGTACTGTAGTTATGTAATTATCGGTTATGGAAAGGAAGGTTATAATCCCTCTGTTTATTATGACATAATAAACATGAATACATAAATAGCATAAAAGCTTTAATATATATTTAAAGATATATTTTTTCTGAGTGCCAGTTGCTTGAGAGTTCCGGATATTGGAGTAGCGGATAGAAGGGATTTTACAGATTTAAATTGAAGCTAAACCAAGAAATAAATTCAAACCTTGCGGCCGTTCTCATTTTTCTTTTCTTCCTTAGCTGGCACTGACGACACCGTCAATCCGAGATCGGCTGCTCTCACTGTAATCGACTCGTTTGATGATTTCTCGCTGACTGTACTGCTCTGCCGACTGAAATCTGGAGAATAGAATTATCTGTGTTTATCTATAGTTGATAAAAGTTTTTACCAATAATCTAACAATGCAGAAAATAAACAATATTCCAGTAAAGGATTGTCCGTCATCCCAAGGTCACATATATGTATATATATATTAAATATCATCAATGTTTCTATTTTATATGTACCTTTAGTCTGCATTTTTCCAACTATCTTCTTTTTTGCATCTCCTCCGGATGCAGGTCGTGTCCTCCTGCCACTCCCAGGTGCACCGCTGCTTCCGTTAATGTTCAAAATGTGTGGAAGACTAGTGGTGGTAACTTGACCATTACTATTGTTGGCATTGGCGATACCTACAGATGGCCTGAAGGAAATAAAAAATAATTTGTAATAGGCATGAAATATAAGAGAATGTATTATATGGCGTGTACCAAGAAAATACTATGAAGTGTGTCACCAACATCGGCCATAGATATATACGAAGTGAATATAATATATGGATATATATATGTATGCAACATTACCTACATCACCATTTCTAAAACTCTGGAAAATTAGGTTAACCTTTATTAGGCTCTAGCCCACATCACAAGCCCTGAGATTTGTATTCCTGGGGTTGAACAAGTGAGGGCCAGAAACTCTCAAAAAAGGCTTCATTACAAAAGATGATAAAGGTTAATGTTGGTGTGATTTTGTCAACATTAACACTGCAGACAATCAATCCTCTTTAACTTAATGAAGAACATCTTTATTGTGTTATAAACAGCAATATGGCAATTTACCGTTTCCCTCGGTTGAACTTGTTTCGGATTGGCTCGGCACTGGTGACAACCTTTTTAGCGACTTTCGGATATTTCTGAAACTTGATGTAGTAGTACGATTCAAATTCTTGTATAACAGTGTCCAAGTCTATGTTGTCACATACCTGTAGTACAGTTTTATAATTTACAGCAATTTTTGAGAAGAAAAATTTAGGGGAGAATGCCTACCTGCCATCTAGAGAGACTTAGATTGGCTTCCTGAGATAAAGAAGCGGCGGATTCTAAATATCCATTTTCATTCAGATGAGAGAGGATCAGGATCAGCAAGTTTCTTTTCCTAGTCTCCATTCTTTGATCCTCCTAGTATGAAATGAAAGTATTAGAATTAAATGAGAAAACTAATAGTGTGATAACTGGCTGATAACATGAACGTAGGGATATGAATATGATATAAACTTGTTTCGATATTGACAAAATTCGTGGATCATAATTAGTGGTGTACACAGAACTTCCATATTTCAAAAAGTAAAAGTTTTAAACTTACGGATTCCCGAACTTGATTGGCAGTTTTGATTGATTGATAACTTAGATCTGCAGCCATCATAATTGTTGTGTTTCCTCAAGACAGACTAGTAAGACACAACCTAAGTATTTGGCTGAAAATGAAATGGATACGACATTACTACAGATGACGAGTTAAAGTAAAGAGCAGATATTTTGATTATCTCATCTAATTCTATCACATCTCAAAGATTTTGCATTCAAATATTGAGATAATGAGAATATAGGATAAACAGAGAGAAGACTAATACAATAATGTATTGTAAATAGTTCCAAAGGATAACAACAATATAGGGATTCAAAATGACAATACATTCCAATATCAGATAAGTCAAATCCCTTATTGTTATGCATTTCAAAAAGAGAAATTTATGGTTGGATTGGTCAGAGACCTGTCCGGGTAGTAGTAAATAAGGGTCTGGTGATCTAAATTTGAAATATAAGGAAACAACACACCAAGGCAACACAACATTTTTTGGATTTCAATTTTACTCGAATCAATTGTCGCGAAAAGTAAGGCACAATACGTGTAAATAAGTTTATCTTAACCTCATTAGCTATTGTTTTTTTGGCATCTTTGGCATGAGACCTGAGGGATTCTTTTTAGTATAAGGATATTTTTAAAGGTATAACCGCATATTTTTTCATTTCACAAGACAGATAGTGAAACGAGAGTTGTGATCGCTTCCTATAATGGTTTCTGTAAAGTTACATCTCATATACCTTTGCTAACAATAGCTAATAACAGTGAAACAAATACCACAGACAGATAGATGATAGCAAACGCAGTGAACTCAATTCACAGTATTCCAGGCTTACGATTTCATCAAAAAAAATATGGGTTAGTAACAGTTTTAGCATGACATTTCTTAATATAGGACTGGAAATGCACCTAATGTTAAATAACAGATATTCACTCAAATTTTCAATAATATATATCTAATATAACTTATTCATGAAAAAAAATTGCATTACATTACAATGTGCTAATCAATTATCTTCTTACTGCTGAATCACTGTTTGCCTATAGCATAGAAAATCTCCGAACTATCTTGGGTTGTACGTTTTATTAGTTTTCAAGGTCCAACAACTGCTTAACTCATCTGTGACTGCGATTAGTGTAAAAAACCATTGAAATAAACTGTTGAAAATGATGCCAGACTTTCAATAATTAAGAATTCACTGACTGTAGAGTACCCCTTTTCCAAAGCATCATATACCATTAATTTACAATAACCGACCATCATATAAACATGAATTTTGAAATTTTCTAAAGAATAGAGAATCAGAGTCCTTAACTTAAGTATGGCAATATTTTTCGACATTGTCTCTAAATGGAGAATCTTCTCACTAACCAAATATCTAATCACACAAAACACAAACGAGTGACGAAAAAAAAAACACATATCACTGCAACAATAAACTGTTCTCTGTTAGAAAAAGGTATTTAGCATATGACATTTAAATGCCGGCATTCGACTTTCCCTTGCAAAATTGCAAACACGCATTGTGTAACTTTTCGATATAGTTTGGAATACCTGAAGTCACAGCCCATGATGCGAAACGGGTCGGCAGAACGGTGCGTGGGTCATCCGAGTATGTCAACAGGTAGTCGAATCCCTCTTCATCGAATGACCTGTGTGGTTTTATGACCATGTGAGAAACGTACGACGTGACCTGAACGCAATTTTTGCAAGGAGGGGTTTTTGGATGGGTGACAGACCGTGCCGAGATAACCATAATTTTGTTCTCTTCGTCGATCCTCGTTCTTCTAGTGCATATGTATTCACGAGGGGATAACGGATACGGATAATAAGACACCCACTGAAGCACCTGTTCGTTTCTTTCTGGATCTTCATCGATGACAGCAGCTTTGATTACCAGCTTATCCCATTGCTTCCTGTAATTTATATCCAACTGAATATTGAAGAAAGTTTTGGCCGTTATGTCATTAAATGTCCCGTACACCTTATACTCCATCATTCCAGTGTCATGGTTGGGATATTCCCACATTTTGATGTCGTCATTATATAACAGATTCACCCATGATTTAGGCAACTGAATTGCCTTTTCACCATCTATTTTTAAAATATCCTGCACCAATTTAAGGTCGTCGATTTGCTTCTGCAATTCTCCTTCGGAAATTCCGTTTTCCTCCCATCTGAAAACGGATGCTCCCAGGAGTAACCATGCACGTCTTGGAGATAAGAAATACCTCAGAAACGGGTAGAATAATATAAGATTCGCGAAGTCGTTGTACGCTTTCTGATAAAGGGAATAAATTTGATGGAGTTTCCTCAATCGTTGTGCAATGTATACGTTGCACTGAGTATTGGCAACTTTAAAAATTCCGCCTGGGTTTCTTTGCTTGCGTTTCTGTCCTTTGATGATATGGTTCCGCAAATTGTTCATCCACATTCGGACGCTGTCTTTCATATTTACCCTGAAAATGCGGTTCATTTCAAACTTCTTCCAATCCCCGAGAAACAGTGGATTTCTTGACATAACGGCGAGAACTGAGGCTAGTTTAAAACACATACAAATGGAAACACCAACAGCGCAGTCCTCGCTAAGCAAATGTCTTAGCTACGGGGTCAAAGTATTAAAGGCTAAAGGTTAGAATTTAAAATATGGTGGTATATTTAAATTATGGTGATACAGTACCCTAAATTGTTAAAATCATCTTCATTTAAGCATTATCCAGTAGAAGTTTCACTCTTTCAGTCCTGTATATCATTCTCACTAACGCAATAAATTTATAGACGAATATACACGTTTATTCAATTGTTTTAGTGTATAGAAAAGAGTGAGCTAAAAAGCAGAAAGGGCCAGAAAAAAAGCACTGCTGAAGTGTCTGTTAAACAAGATATACTTTTGGCTGTAAAAAAACGTTAAGGCGGGTAAAATTGCATAAAATCTTTAGTTACAAAAGTGTAGAAATTCAGCTAGAATTATTGAGCATTTTATGACAGCATAAGAAACAATATTAAATGAAATTGCACAATCTCAGCTGTTGGATTTAAAGCCACAGTCATCGATGCACATCGGGGAACCCAGCTCTAGTTCTTTCTGTAGTTGCTCTAGATCATGTTCCTCCATTTGACTGGCTTCTAACCAGTCGTTAAGAAGGGAAGATGAACTTTTTGCCGAATCGCATTCCATGTCAAAATTGTGTCGCCCCAGGCTAAGGTTTTGTGTGGTCTGTGAAAATATGCCGTCCAAGTCCGGTTCATAGCCGATGCCGTAGCCTCCGACCATCCCCATACCTTCATTCTGGCATGTTTATAAAATTGTTTTATTTAAAAAAATATTGATCGGTTATTAGTGATAGAAAACTTACCAGAAAGGTGTCTTGACCCACCGAGAATATTTGACTGGTGTTTGTGGACACATTTGAGTTGACGTAAATGACATCTGAGTTTTTTGCCACTGCCTCCGAAAGCATAATCGAACAGTTTTTGTTCTGTAAGAATTTTGAACTTTCTTGCTGCAAGTGAGCTCCGTTTCCAGACGGATATTGTTGCAGTTGATTTCTGTCTTTATCTAGTTCCTTGAGAAAAGATCTTGGAGAAAACTCGATGGATGATGACTTCGAACCAAAGATATGAGTATTGGGTGAAGATGCCGGTTTCATGACAAGGGATGTTTCGCCAGGGGAAAGTGTTACCACTTGTTCTGCTGAAATCTTTGTACTGGACAATGTAAAAGTATTGACAGTATCCGTAGTAATTTCTCTAGCAAGATCATCAGCCCTGCTAAATTCTTGATTCAAAACATAATCGACCGTGTCTGGACTGAGCGTGACCAAGCTTTTGGCGCTTGGGAGCAAGCCGGTAGAAGACGGTGTTGTGGAGAGCCCAGACAGTGGATTAGAAAAAACCATAGTACAATTTTCAGACTGTGACGAAGTGGTGTTCAAAGTGGTCGGACGTCGTTGAAGCAAAATTGTTTGCATTTCAGCAGGCACTACTTGCGGTGTAGTTCTTGGTATGTCGGTAACAGAAACTCCATGATTCGTTTTTTTATATTGTTGTGAGTTATCAGAAGGTTTCAGTGTGTTAGAGTATTGCATACAATGCATATTTTTATGAGCACCAGGCATAGATTGGTATCGCGATGTATCATTTCTACCATTCAAACTTTCCTTATATTTCTCGGTTGGCTTATCAGAATGCATCTCTGACATGTTTCCGTTCGACTGCTGAACCACTACTGTAACTATGCTTTGTGTTGGATGAGTGGCACCAGAATTGGAATAATATTGCTGTGTTGTGTTCATGGGTGATGGAGGAATGTCAGATAACGTTGGCACATACTGCACTGAATTTTTAGTACTGTCGAAGGCACGGTCCTGCACCATGTCCAAGTTCCCGCTCCACCTACGCTGTGTATCTCGAGCTGCTTGGCTGCAGAAATTGAATAGAAATAGATGGATTAGGACTCGCATACAATAATATATAACCGTGTCATTATCAGTTTTGCAACACTCACGAATACGAATGAATTCTCATTCTGGCATTTAGGTTCGGTAAGCTGTTTTGTCTTGTCAGTGTACTTGGAGATAGCACTTTTAAAAGAGAGTAAGATTATGAGAGAATATAGTAAAAATCATCCTCTTTTATGAACAGTTGCTGTGAATCCACATCCTGTACCTGGAAGGATGCGTGTCATTCAACCATCCAAAGCCAATAGATTGTCTAGTACTCTAGTCCTATTCTCTATTTTTTCTTACTAAACTTTCTAACTTAACCCGCGTTATTGAAGTCAAAATATCCAATTGCCAGGATATCTTGCCGAATAGTGTCAAGTGTCAGCCTTATGTTGCCTTTGTTATAGTAAGCCTACTGTTTATATCGTCATAAACAACTCTCACTCAATCCCGCTCTACTTGTATTTGCTAGTTTTGATTGTCAATATATTGGGCATGGTTACTATGTCAATTCAAACTCAAAGATAGGGTACAATGCATGCATACCTGTTGGTGGATCTGATACATTCCCTTTCCCCAATGACATAAGATGTGACAGCTCATCAATTTGATTGTTTGTGACGGATGTACTATTTGTCTCTTCATTCGTTTCGTCCTTTGATATTGATGGTGCCTAAACGAAAAAAACAAAATTTTACTTTTCAAAGTATATCTATCCCCTTTATGTCGAAGCTGTTTACAATAGTTGAGATAGCTAATAATTATAATAACATGAATTACAATTTTCTAATTGTTAAGAAAAAAGATCTAAAGTTAAACACACTACCTGCATTTTTGTCCATCTGTCCAATAAATTTTTATCTGCTGAGCTCAATTCATGTTTTTTCCCTTCTTGTTCCCTTTTCTTCCTTTCCTTCTCCGCTGCCCTATCTTGCCTTTTTTTTCGCTTCTCTTCCCTCTCTCGCTGTCTTTCTGCAGCAGTAACGGTTTTCTTTGGCTTCTCTGGTGGTTTGCTTAGACCTGAATGAAAAAATCAATTCCAGTTCTAGATTATCCCATTCAAAAAAGAAAGAAATAAAACCCTCTCATTAATGGATTCTCAAACAATTTCTTCCATCTGCCCCGTCTGGCAGTGTTGGCATACACATTACAACAATTCAAAGTCCTGGTAAAAAAGCAAATGACCTTTGACCCATGACTACCGCTAAATAGGTAATTCATCCACTGCATGTAAGTTGAGTTCCCGAGTTCCAAAATATTATTATTAAAATATCTACCATAATTCTAACCATTAGGACAGGATATATTTCTTTTTCTTACCATTCTTTTTAGCCAACATTGAAGCAAGGATAGTATCTCTAATAAGCATTTTAGTGCTTTCAGATATGGTCTTTTTTCCACAACCCTTAGATGCATGAGCCTTCTCTCCTGATTTTTGTACTCCTTCAGAATCGCTGCTCTCTTTAGATTCCAATATCGATTTATCTCGGTTTACAGGAGTCTCCGTAGCAGAATTCATTTCAATGTCACTGGGGCCCGCTCCCTCTCTCTCTTTTTGCTCTGCATTAATAAAAAAATTGGGCAAATTAGGTTCAGCAGGTGTTGTTGCTTTGGCGCTCATCATCTCAACAGGTTCAATTGAATCTTGATTAGTAAGCTGCTTTGATTTGTTTGATTTAGTAAGGTTCTGTTTAGCAGGAGGAACACACGCAGGCTTCTTAAAAACCTCCTCTGCTTCGGAATTCTGGGCGGCCAGAGATTTCGATTTCGGCGGAGATTTGGGGAGAAAAACGAGTTGCTTCTTCAACCTGGCAAATGTTACATAACATAATTTGAACTTGAGTAAACGATTTAGTAACAACATTGGCTCGCAATGATGCTCCAGTGAATTGAATTGAGTGAGTTGATTCATCAAACTAAATGAATTGAGCTATTTCTGAACTAAATTTAAACAAGTTTATTATAAGAGATGAATACTCTGATACAAACCAAATTTGAGTGAGAGGTGTTATACTCGACTTGAGGGATTTTATCATAACTGAATAGGTTTATAACATCAATCGTACGTACTTGTTTCTTTTATCATGATAATCTTTAATCAACGTAACAACTTGATCTTTGACGCTCTCTTTTGTAATACTGCCACTTGATGGGGCGGTTTCAAAGCGAAAATCAAAGGGTCGTAGGCACTTCGGTTCGTCAGTGGGGTCATGATAGGAAGCAAAAAATGGATGTTCAAGTGCTTCGTCTGCTGTCATACGTGCAGCAGGATCGAACTGGAGAAAATTCGACAGAAGGAAGATCTAAAAAAAATATATTAAATGATTAAATGATAACAGAGACTATGAAATGTTGATTCCAGATACCTGATTCAAGTCATGTTGGTAATGCAATGAGTTGATCATAATGCCTTCATATAAGTACTACTGTATGAAAGTAAACATAGGGGAAAACAAACCATTGATTTACCAACGAAAAATATGGTAACAGAAATTTATCCAGTTTCTTTCATACAGGGGTTCTTTTAGGAGCCAAATCAAATTCGAATTTCAAAACTCTCAAGTCGAGAGTTTAGTAGAGGCAATTTTGTCATAAATAAATTTGAAACTTGACTCGGAATCGAGTTGAATAGATACAGCAGTGGGTTAAAATTACCATGGATTCAGTTGCCTTTGGAAAGAGCGATTGCAGTGGAACGGCATTCTTGTGAGGCAGACCATTGACATACGATTTGACACGTTGAGAACGAATGGAAGACACGATTTTCTTCGACGGCGATCCCAAAACAGATATGATGAGTTGAAGCTGATGGATATAATGGTTTCCTTCAAAAAATACATTTTACTTACTGGAAGCAGATCAAATTTGAAACAGATTATGTAGTACTATACTATCTGCCAAATGACGGGAGCATAGTATGAAAAAATATGGGTAGCGGGATGTTCTGTCCAGTGAAATTTTGTCAACACATGGAAAGCTTTCAGTAGTAAATACGCTGAATAACAGTGATATTAGCATCAATCAAACCATATGTCTCTGTGTTATGTTATCATGAAAAAAGGGGTAGAAACAAATTAATGGAGGGTCAGTGGCCTTTTCCTGACCTGGGAATAGTTGCTTTCTTCCAATCATTTCCGCAAAAATACATCCAACCGACCACATATCTATCGCTTTGCTATATTCTGCCATTGACAACATCAGTTCTGGAGCTCTGTACCATCTGCAATCCATTGGATACAATTAATAAACCTCCTGTCCATCTATTTCATTTTTTTATATTGTTCAAACCTGGTGGCGACATATTCTGTCATAAACATTCTTTGATCTTCAGGGGAATTAGCTATTCCTCGTGCCATTCCGAAATCACCAATTTTTAGTTCACAATTTTCATTCACAAGCAAGTTGCTTGGCTTTAGATCTCTAGAAAAGAAAAAGATGAGTAAAAATCTATCCAAGAATTGGTCACCAACCATCAAGAATAAAGCACCTGTGGATGACGTTAGCTGAATGAATATACTTTAGTCCCCGCAAAAGCTGGTATACGAAGTAACAGATATGATCTTCAGAGAGGTTTTGATGTGACCTAAATATATCACAATTCTTACAATATAATAGTTGTATCTAAGTAACTCAATGAAATGGAATAATAGCTTCCAATAAATCTTACCTTATCACATGATGAAGATCTGACTCCATGAGATCCATCACAACATATACATCATGAATCTTCGATGATTCTCTGACAAAATGGATAATATTTTTCACACCAACAATGTTATCATGTTTGAAGTGCAGAAGGAGCTTGAGTTCTCGCAGTGTTCTTTTAGCAGTGGTCACAATCTCAAAAGCGTTGGCGATTTTTTTTATTGCAACGTTTTGACCTGAAATAGCACCATACCATAAGAGTTGTACAGTAATTTTCATGCAATTTCAAAGAGATTTTCTGTTGGCTATTTACTAAAGTGCATTCCATGTAAATCTCATTGATAAGGTATGTAAGGGTAATCATACAGTCATGACAAAGCAGAAACATTTTATTACGCAGAGAAAATTGTTCACGCTGTTAAAAAAATACCTCCACACGAAAACCAACGCTAAATTATACGAAGTAACCCCAAGTACACCATTATACCAAGAAAATCATTCTCTATGTTACATTGATGGGAAAATTAATTCCCAAGCCGAATATTTTCTGGTCTTGTTCATGGGTGTATATATTACGAAAATATCAACAAAGGTATTACCAACAAATGGGCACATTATAACAAATCAAACCTATGCTCTTCTGGTATGCTGAACATACGACACCGTAAGCTCCAGTCCCAATAGTTTGAAGCAATCGATAGTCGTTTCCTACATTGAATGTGACTTTGTTCGTGCGTACAATGCTTGGCATAGTTTTCAAAGCTTGATTCGCAACGCTGCCTACAGGAACAATATTATTCTGTGTTGGATTTCTATCCATTTTACAGCTCATTCAAACTACATCATTTTCTAATTATGTCAGAAGTGTTTTTCATATTTGTGAATCACAGAAGTTCCATTACCATTATGGGGTGGTGTGGTTAGCTGAGATTGTTGTGTGTTTGTTATCTTGATCAAAGGTCAAGGAAAGCCACTAGGAGCACTCTCGACAATAACGACGACTATTGCCAACGACGACCATAGATAATACCATTTTTCTCCAATATATTTCTTTTTCCTTCAACATGAGCACTTCGAATACTATCTTCTCTCTGAGTTTTGTGTTATACGGTACAAGATATATTTTTCTACAATTTTCAACCTCACTCTCTTCAGAGTTCCGACTAGGCAACTAGATAATAAAGCACATATAAAAGATGTGACCAATCAAAAAAAAGGGGGGAGATCGGAAGAAAGTCCTTGAAGGCGCGAGGAGGAGTTGGATAAAAGAACGTTAGATAACGGTATCATAATTAAACCAAGTCACAAGCCAACCGAAAAAAGGGCAAACGTTATCTGATTACAAAAGAATGACTTGATAATTAAATTATGAGAAGCGTATATGGATGAAGTTTATATCACGTGACGTGTTCACGCCATTAATCGATCAGCGCTCCCACTACAATATGAAATAAGTCCGGTGATGGTATTAGTTGCAATGTGACAATTTTACAATTAAAAATGACGGGAGTTCTGCATAATTGTAGCACAATTCTAGTTCCGTCCAGCGATTGCTGTATGCGACGAAATCATTGCGACTGATCTCGTCATCGGCCCCAGCTCCGGGATCACTGCAGCAATGATAGTGAATATAATGGTACCATTTGGTTGATATCGCCAGTGTTACATGGTGTTTATCATGAGAACAAAAAAATTTAGATATATTGTACAGTATCACACAGCAATACTAGCCCAATACGTGATATTTTTCAAATCCTCGTAACACAATGTAACGAAAATCTACGGCTCATGAGAAAATTGATAACGCGTCAAATTAATAAGGCCTTATTGTATTTCACAGGACTGATATCATTCAGTTTCCATACATCGATATGAAATTCTTTCGTAAGTAATCATTATTTGTGAAATGTTGACAGGACACCACAAGAGTAAAATGCGAACTAGTATTTCAAAGTGTGCAAGAATACTTGTTCTAATTTTGGGTGAGGATAAATTTATAGTGATTATTTTGCTGCTGTTTTATATTAGTATAAGATGCAAAAAATGATTGATGGTATTTTCATTTAAAGTTATACGCAGGGTATTTTCGGAAGATATTCTCATTTCTAAAAATGTTAGCGGAATTGACGATTTCTGGAAGGAATTCAGAGCGGCCTGTGAGTATAGAGCCTAAATAAGGAATTGAAAATATTTGAATTGGAATTGGAAATCGGTCAACAGAGCCATCATGCTCTTTTAGGTTTGAAAATAAAAACAGAGTGGAATGAAACAATTGAAAGAGTTACCGGCATCAAGATACAGTGCAACAATGACAGTGCACTTGCAGGAACTATTGGACACAATGAAACATTGTTTGCTTTACAATTACCAGTGAATTACGGGGCAAATATAGCACGGTGAGTGACTCATTGTCGCATTTTACCTAACCAATATTCACATAAGGTTAAAACGGTTATCGCGAGTTCTTTTCAGATTCCGCAAAGGTGATTCAGCAGCTTTTTGCCCAACCTCAAACCGAAACCGAACGATAACATTTCAAGAACATGCAATTGCATACTACAACGCACGTAAGACCTCAGCCTGTTTCACTTTATCGCTATTATCAACAGCAATGAAGTACACGATTCTAAAATAAGCCCATGATTAAATTACTAAATAGAAAAAAACAATACACTAAATTCTCCATTCCAATTTTCATTTCGTTGCCTTTTTCATATAGTTCCCTAGTTGGTTTTCGTTCTACACCATTATCAAGTAACACAGTAGCCCAAAGCAAAGATTTGTAGAAACTGAGTTCCCCAATCATCACTGCCCCTGTATTTTCCATTGGGCATTTGTTCCTTCGTCTTAGCCTCCTCCAGGCCCTTAGGTGGTTTGTCTTGTATGATCGGATCGTCTTCCAATTACGGTACCAGACAAACCAGCAAACTTAGGAAAACGGTTTGAACTCTTGTTCTTCATTAATTAGATTTAAAAGATCTTGAATTGGCAACATGCCCGGATTGTACACGAGATATTCCTACACCGGAGTTCCAAGCTTCTGATGCATTATCCATTTTTCGTCAACAAGACGATAAGACCTCAGAGATAGAGGTCGACGTTGGTCAAAGCAATCAGTAAGTAGGCATTATTATCATTTTTGGTTACCCAGATTGAAACTGCATTCCATGAACAGAATCGGTCACACGCCTGAAAAAGCAAATAAGACAATCGTTGGTTTCCGGAGCGAATCAGTCACTTGTGAATTGGGGATCGATATGTGGCTGAAGGAGGACGATTCAATAGTGTGCGGAACAGTTCATGGCAAGAATTTTTCGCCAATTGACGGCTGCTGCAATAATCCTAAACGGCCTGGACTCGGGAAAAGTCAAAGACCGTTTATTCGTTTCCTGCCTCCTGATTACTGCGATGGTAAACTGTTTGAATGTTAATAGCAAATTCAATTCCACACGGGACCTGGTAGATTTTCTGTTTCCTTTGCAATATCCAAAGGTATATTTACACCACGATGCGCTGCATCGAAGAGGGAACTTCCTAATGCAAGAATCGTTAGCACGGCGACTCAATTTGGCCAGCCTGTTGTATCCCAAAAACATTCCGTATTTGTTATGCAATGGGGGCAGTACATATCCCACGATCTTTCGTTTACTCCTTTGTCTTCAGGTATATGTTGTTCACTAGAGGATTTTCAAAACATAGACCTGTCCCGAAATAACATTCTGTGGTTATTTTACCAGCTCCAACTGGAAAGAAGATCGAATGTAAATGCAAAGATGGATTAGAAGGGCTCTGCTATAACATTATAATTCCCTCCTGTGACATAAATTTCGTGAAGCAGGCGTGTATGCCTCTCGTACGTTCGGCTGGAACAGTACCTGCTTTCTGCAATAATACTGTTTGGCGGGAGCAGGTGCAGCAAAAACCTCACCTCCCATATCAAGCCTTACATTAAAAAAAAATCAACCGCAGACGCATTATCAGTAATTTGATGACTTTATATGCAGATTAACCAAGTCACTCCTTTCATTGATGCGAGCACGGTTTATGGATCAACCAAATCACTGGAACACGATTTGAAAATTTCAGAGGGAGGATTGCTCAAAGGTGGGCTATATACAGATGCATTGGGCGTGTAAACACTACCAGTATTCCATTCGTACTTACATTTTCCTTTCCCAGTTTCAAGCGTTGCTCATGGTATACTGTTACCAGACAACGAAATGTTGTCTTCCAACTTCAGTTCAAAATTCAAATGTCCCTTGGAGAGAAACAGTACTAGACATGATAAATGCTTTGCTGCGGGGGATTTCAGGTAACTTGAAACGGAGATATTCTTTATAACGGTGATCGGTGTGCCATTGTAGTTAATGTCTCTGCTTAGGGTAAATGAAACTCCCACATTAACTTGCACTCATCTTCTCTGGGTGCGACAACACAACCGCATCGCTCGTATCCTGAGTGAATTGAATCCACACTGGAATGCAGAAAGAATATTTCTAGAAGCAAGGCAAATTGTTATAGCTCAACATCAGCATATAACGTACACCGAATACTTGCCTGAAATATTAGGTAAATCGCTAGTAGTGAATACTGTATGTAGTCTGGTATCCTATCTTTATAGGGTTCAACTTCTGTGAAAATATTCTTATACTCTCTAGGTGAAGATCTCGCAAATCAGATATACGATCCCAGAGGTCGGGCCAGATATAGCAGCTCAACGGATGCAAGAATTGCCAATGCTTTCTCAACTGCCGCGTTTCGCTTCGGACATAGCCAAATAACAGACAAATTACATACAGCGAGAGAGAAAGGAGCGAATGAAGAAAATGAAATGACGACCTCTTTCTTCGATCCAAAGTTTTTGTATGACAGCAAACTGGGTTTGTATTCAATTGCACTGCAATGAATCTTTGCAATCGCCTTCTCCAGTTAACGGATGAGTATATACCTATAGGACCAGAAGGTTTACTCAGTTGTCTGTTGCATACGAGTGGAAATGAAGTCGATTGTAATTTCGCAAACGTTATCAGGAACGAATTGTTCTCCAACGGCAACGATTCAGCACTCGATCTACTTGCTGTCAATATACAGCGAGGTAAATTCTTCCGTGCGTTTTCCTAATTCAGATGAGGAAATATAATTATTTTTTCTCGAAGGACGCGACCACGGCATACCAGGATACCCTAAATGGCGTGAGTGGTGCAATTTATCGCCAATTCAAAAATTCTCTGATATTTGTGGACTGTTTGGATCACGTCCTGCACAAATACTTCAAACTCTATACCAGTAGGTAGTCTTAAATTGTAAGATTATAGATTATGATGATATCAATGGATAACTGATCGACAGATCTGTGGACGATATTGACTTGTACGTGGGAGGACTTTTGGAAAAACCAGTCGAAGGAGGAGTGGTCGGACCTACGTTTTCGTGCATCTTATCTCGCCAGTTCCAGAGTGTGAAAAGGGGAGACAGGTTCTGGTTCGATAACGCAGGTCATCACAGCGTTTTCCACGGAGGTATGTAGTACGGCAAAGCTAATATTGGACGATTGAGGCAATGGTACCCAGTTTGAACTTGTTTTGTCCGTTTTTTTTGATACGATATATTCCATTCACAGCTTCGCATTTTACATGTCTCTAAAATTCACATTTTTACCAATCCAACGTCTTCATAATAGATCAAGTGGCAGAAATAAAGAAGATTTCTTTGGCTGGGATAATTTGCAGAAACTTTCCTCAAATTAAATCTATCCAGCCGAAGGTTATGTGTTTGACTTCACTCAATGGGAATGAACAGAAGCCGTGTTCGTCCCTCCCTGACGTGAATCTGAAGTATTGGAAGGAACGTCAACGGCCAAACCAATCTTCTTCTCCAGGTTATATCTTGTTATATCTTGAAGCACCACTGCTCCGTTTAAATATTCAGTCCAGACTGGTATGATGACTTGTCGTGAAGTTTATACTCTTCGTTGGGTTTCAGATGCAACTAACGTGATCCCGATCATTGTTGGACACGGGCGTTTCATTAGACGCGAGATTACTCCAACGATTACTTTTTGGACAGACGATCAGTTCAACACAAGATTGCCTCCGAGTAAGCTTATTAACAAAAATGAATTACCGCTGTATCTTGATGATTTATGAGTCCTGACTCCTGAGGTATACCCTTTCAAGCAGATCAACGAGGAGATGTAGGTGATTTAATATTTACCGAGGTTGGTTTTGAAAAACAACAAATTAGTCAGATGCAAGGCAATTTCGATTTTACTGGAATATTGATAAGAAACTGCTCCATAACTTCAAGGAGAGAAAACTATCTGTTGAAGTCGATTGTTCTTATTAATGATGGGTAGGCACACATTTCCATAGAATATCCATTCTTCAAAAATCATCTCAAATTATATTCTAATGTTTCCTGAAAGATGTCCTAACTTCAATCTGCGTATTCCCATCGCTGTTCTTCCGACAACCGATTTGTTCAAGTTCCGTTTTTCTTTCCTAAACTTCCACCTGGGTAGGATGCCCTTGTCATCATCGATGAAATGCTCTGTACAGATATGTTTCGCCCAACAATGTCCAAAAAAGGTTTGATACATCAGTAAGGTAAAAAGTTCCGCGATACAACAACATGAAACGATTGTTTTCCTTTTACAGCCATGTCCAACGAAACTATAACATGGCTCGGTTTCGTGAAGACGAACCCTATATTCGGTCCATATCTTGCAGTGTGGTTTTTATGCGATTTGATATGCATTTTTACTTGGTGCAAGCACCATCTACTGAAATAAAAGTTGTGATATATATCCCCCATGCGGTATATATTTCATTCTGGCCAATATTTACTTACTGCAAGTATTACTGATGTGATGAATTTTCATCTGAGATTCATGAAGAATGCGCGATATTCATTAGAATAGTGTTGCTATGTGGATATCGGTGATGCGGGGGATACTCGCTGGGGCATACCACGATGACAAAAAAAATCACAAGTAAACAGTTAAATCACCATAGAAGCACAAGCAAAGAAATCACGACATATTTATATAACATGCATGAGTGCAGAGTACACACGAGCTTACTACACACGAGCTTCTGTTTCCTTTTTTGTTGTTGCTATAACTGGCATACAGAAAGTTATATGCAAAACCGATTACAATGCGGTTAATTTTCATAATGTTAGACCAATACTCAAGGAAAAGTGAACTGTTTTGTTAAGGTACTGTTGGTATGATTTAGATAGGAAACGTTTCCTCTGTGAACATTATGATGCTTATGTTCAAAATAAGTTTTGGTTAATTCACCGAACTGCTTTAGTTATTTGCGTGACAAAATATTATTATGCTAGTATTGTAATCACGTATACGCGAGCTGACTCACTTCCTTCTATACTGTTAATAATCACACACAGCGAACACAGGAACACTAGTAAGATTGGAACGCATCAGATAGAATTTATTTGCTCCGTTAAACTGTAGAATTTCTCCAGATAAGGACTTTCATTATAGGGAGTGGACTAAAACCGCTACATCAGTACCACACATGGCTATGGATGAGCATACAAATCTTCAACGCGTCATGGATGACATTTACAAGATATTCTCGCGATATGATAAAGACAACAGCGAAAGTTTGGAGATAAAGGAGTTGATGAACTTACTGAAGGTGATTTTTTTAGGTTAATGGGGGAGCGGCAAAAATTCTAGGGCCCTTCGGGGCTCGAGTCTAAAGACATGGTATGGAGTGGATACTATTTTAGGAATCTGTATCTACTACAGTCTAATATAACATGGTTAATAAAACATACACCGTAAGCTTCATGTCACATAGATGTAACAAATAGGACTTTTGTCGTATTGCTCACGAGGTGAATATCCAACATATGTCGTTTGTTCTAGCAGTCATGCAACATTCAGATGACAACAGAGGAGTGTGAAATTATAATACAAGAAATGGACGCCAACAACGACGGTGAGTGATTCATTTATGCAGTGAATAATGAAGTGATGCCATGTGGTATAGAGGTGAGGTAAAAACTCACTTATGCAAACTATCGTTTTGAATCTGCAATTCCGATATTGAGTAAATAAGTATACAGAAAAAAGGCCTACTAACGCAGCATCCAACCTTTAAGAAGTCTCCATACATTTACATCACTTTTCTTGGGCGTGTAGGAGTGATGGACTTTGGCGAGTTCATGACTTTCCTCGGTATGATCTTCAAAATACGATTTTCCCGGAAAACTCGCGTGAAGGAAGAGTTCGAGCGAAAATTAAAAGCTAAGTCTAATAAATCGGCAGGAGCAAAAGGACCAAAACCTAAGCCGCCTCCGAGATTAGTCACTTAACGTATTGTTATTTGGATTCGTTTTCTTTGGAAAGAAACTTATTTGACAGGGTGTTGATTATTTCCGTATTTAGTTGGAGTATTGAATTTTATTGAGAGAACGCTAATTGCGAATATATCAGATTATAAAATGACTTTACTGTCTTTACTCTATATGGTCTAACACCGCGAGCTGATTTCCATCGGTAAGTGTGCATTTCGAATCACCAAGAAATAGTTTTTCAATTTTTGTAAAAATTAAAAACGTTCGAACCAGCTTACATTAATGTTTTGTTTTATTATTTTATGTTTAGAATTACAAAAGTTAATAGAAGCCGCACGTACTCTATTCTATCACTCAATTTATCTCCTAAACATGTGTTAATGTGTCCGATTTGGTGTGAACATTTCTTGTAATTCCGGTAGAATAATAAAATTCATGGAAATTTGTTTTCTGCGTGATAATTTTTAACTTTCCTTTCTTTTATCAAAATCCACCTCATCCGCCAAATGTTGTTCATTTTGTGGTAAAATCGATGTTAATTTTTTTGATGCCCGAAAGGGAATATTCATATTTCTGTTGTAGTTGTTGTTGTTGTTATTTACTAAACGTTTATTAGATATAGTTTTTATTCATAATTTCATATTTCACATTCCACATATTACAATATAATAATATATAATTGCCCCTGAACGCTAGGATACACCAGAGCTTTATCTGCGATTTTAAAAGATGAGTAATTTTAGCATTCATGTATTCAAAAAGTGTGCTGTGTGTCGTGAGATGGTCAAATCAAGCTTACAGTGCTGAACAAACGTGCAAATAAACGTTACTTGGAGCAGGAAAATGTTTCATTTTCTGAGGGTATTTTTATGACGCTTTCGATCCATTTTTCAAACTTGAGGACTTTTGTGTAAACTCCCGGTGTCTTTTCGACTCCACAGTTCACGGAACCGAACGAAGTTACACCTGCGATATACCACGTACATGAGGAACAACGCTGACACATGAGCGGACCTCCGCTATCACCCTGAAAAAAAACAGAACGTAAAATTAGAAATGGATGCATTTATATCACTGACAAGATGACAAATCAGGAAGGAGTTTAGGAAACCTAGTATCAAAAGGGAGGAATGTGACCCGGACTTCTAGAATAACTGGTCTGAGTGGTAATTAAGTATATAGCCGAATAGGACAGTGCAATCGAGAGTTCTTTACACTTACCGTGCACGTATCCACGCCTCCATCTACTTTACCCGCGCATAACATTCCGTCATCTAACAACATTCCGTAAACTGTATTTCTGTAACCAACTTTGCAAACGTCCATGGGCAGATTACGTAATCCAACTTGCATGAGGCGTTGCGAGGGAATGTCCGAGAAAGCTTTCGCTGTAAAGGGTTGTCCATAAGATTTGTTACCGGAACGAGTACAAAGAAATAGGGATACACAACTACAGAAATCCATTAAATAATAGTAATAGAAAATAAATATTATTACTGAATTACTGGCAACCAACGTTGAAAAAGCATTTGGAACGCAATGTGAAGGATTAATAATCTCCAGAAAGATGCTTTCAGTTTCCTCCTTGGCTGTTACCATTTTTGTGCTATCATGGGCGCCCACTGAGATTTTCGGTCAAAAGAATATACGTCCATTATCAAAGATTGCTATGTAAATTACTGTTTTGGCTCATGATATTTATATTCTTAGCTAGAAAGCTAGCTTTAGCTAGCTTAGTTTCAGAATCAGGATTTTGTACTTTCAATAGTTTCGTGTTGACTGGTTTGATTTTATCGGACTATGTCCAGGAAGGAAGTAGTTTGCAACAATCTTCTTGATTCAGATAATGGAATAGAAACCGATCGAAAGTTAATATACTGTCTTCAGAAAATAAAAAAATTACTTACTGACACCCCATCCGGCCGCAAAGCAATGCTCATCATCAAGTGTTTCTTCGCCTCGCGGTAAACATAGTATTTTCACATGATCAGTAATTACCGCCGGGGTTTTCAGCTGAATATTTATATTGCACGGTATTATTACAACACTTCGAAATAGCAGATGACTTAACAATACAGAAACAGCATAAACTCTCCATACCTTAATCACTGCAATATCAGATGCCGGAAATATATATCGGGGATGTTTGGTGAACTCTTCGACTCTTTTTGATTGTATATCCGAGGATAATTCTCCGATGGATTTCGAACCGAGAATGACATATATATTCTTCACCTGGATATTGCTATACACACGTACGGAAAGGAATTAATAATTTGTTGCACTGGTAAAGCTATACAGGCAAGCAAACATCTGACATTTTCTTGTAGACAACTTTACAAAATATTGCGATTATTTTTCTCTACTTTTCTGGACCTTAAGATGTTGGGCATTTTTATTTTATTCATATAAATATTGCTAGAATAAACTGAAGATGTAGATGAAGATAGTTTTCTTACTCTAAGCAGTGTGCAGCGGTGAGAACATATTGCCTATGAATCAATGTCCCACCACAAAATAATGTTTCCTTTGGGAATCGCATTTCCAGCCGAACCTGCAGTTAATAATATAAAAAATGATTGCACATAATATGAGATAGTTATCACATAAGCAGGTTTTAATTAGTAGTTCCACCACACCGCATGAAAGTGCTATAATAGTTATAACTTCAAGAGGAGGTATATTTCATAATCTTCAAATACTTTTATATTTATATCAAGATAATCCTGTAAGAACATAATCATACCTTAAAGTCAATCAGATATATTAAAGATTATCATAAAACGCGTCCATACCTCAAATCTACAAGGAGGTTATAATTCTGATTAATTAATATTTAATTCTACATCCACCAGCGCAATTCTTGATAGCAGGGGTTTAACAAGCCTTTCAAACCGCTTGCAAATTTGCATTATGACTTGTTATTATTTCAGCACCATATTTCAAACGTTTTGTAAATGTTGAATTTGCGTTAAGCGTTTAAAAATACGTTTCCTCAACGTTTGTGATAGGTACAGTTACAAAATGTTTGATTTTTTTATTGGGTTGATTCTTACCATCCAAGGAAATTCCTTTGGCTTTGAAGTAAACCCTTTTATTATGGCTGAAAAGTGGAATCCCCTTACCGTCCAGGGAAACTGCTTCGTTGACGAGGGAGTTCCACCGATAATTCTTCTCCCAGCTAAGGCGTTTTGACCGCAAGCGGAGGGGACGTGTTTGCAGCATCTATGATTGCTCTTGTAACGGTATTGTCCGTGGCAGTGCTCTATAATAAAAGTACATTAAATTACATCACAAGAAATTTATTTAAAATTATTTAAAATTCATGATGATGATGATGATGATGCAGTTGTAAGCAAACATTTTTCTTAACATTGTTAGTTACTACGGCTTCGATATTGGATTCAGAGTTGTGTGAGGATATTTTATATTCAGGGTGAGGAATAAGAAGTGAGAAACGGATTATTTCTTTGTTGGTTATGGAAATATTCTTGTATGGAAATTAACTTACGCTTAGGACAAGGATCAGTATTACAGTCTTCATATACTTTCGGACACTTTTTCAAATCGTTCAATGCACATTTGACTACTTTTACTCGAATACCGCCGTCGCAAGTCTTCGTACAAGCGGTAAATTCGCCAAAGGCAGTTGGCGTTTCTGTGAAAACAGCAGATCGTGTGAGCAAAATAGAATTAACTGTAAAATTGAAAGCTATTAAGACAATTTAGCTGCAGGCAGATGTGATAAATTCGATACATACTGTATTAGTGATCCCCCATTATGTATTTCACTAATGACAAATAGTGACGGAGCACAAATTCGATGCTATATTACTACATTCCATCTTCTTTCATCTCCAAATATATGCAACGGGGAGCTTAGTGAATGGAGTCCTTAGGACGGAGTGGAAAACACTTGGAAGCAGTTTTTTATCCAATTAATGTTTTATTCAGCACCTGATCCTTACTGACACCCTTCGACACTATCGATGGCACCCTAATTTTATAAAAACTGTCCTGAATGCGTAAACGGACTGAGATCTAATTTCATATTTTTCAACAAAGTGATAAGAGGAAAATATCTATTCACCACTAGGGCACCATCCACACTTGGCATCACATTTTCCTTTGAGGAAATATTTGTCTTCCTCGCACCAGTCGTTTACGTGAAAAAAATCACAGTACTCCTGAGTATCATGGCAACCTACATATAAAAGCAGAAGATTGTTATTCCTACAGGCAGAAGTAGCATATAAAACTATTCTTACTACTCTTATGTCCCATATTAACAAAAAAGGCAAACAAACCTTTCGAAGGAAAGACAACATCTATCAAACACAAAAAATTTGCTATAATTTCAAACAATTGCAAGTACCTATTCGACAACGTAACCATATTTTAACACTTAGCTGCTCGTGAATAATAGAATTTTGAACTAAGAAATCTGACCTCGAGTGAAGTCGGTTTAATTTCATATCGATAGCCCAAGGCAAGAATATTTATTTCCTTAATCAAAACAATCTCGTAATCTTATTTGTCTCGTTTAGTTTTTGTTATGTATTTTCAGATGTTTTCGGCGAAGACAGGCTTAATAGTTTTCCTAAGGCTAGACATTCACTACCTATAGAAATTTAAATTTACGAGGTACAACTCTTAAAAGACAAAGTGACATTTTATGATATCTATAAATCCCGGTATATTTGTTCGAATTTTTCAAGCAACAAGCACCAGAAAAATTAAGAAGACGAGCAAACCAAAGCAACTTTACTGAATTTTTCGAACACAAATTAATTTTTGACAAAATAGACTAAGCTGTTCACATTACGTTTACAGCAATGTCAGGATAAATCGGAATTGAAGTTTTCAAGAGAATTCATGTCGTCACAAAACTAGTGCTAAATGTATATGAAAAATTACATGTTTGCTCCGATACGTTACGCTGAAAATACAACAGGTTTAGAGGAGGAAACGATTGTAGCAATTGCTTTTCTGTATTAGCAAGGAATGCCTCGTGATAGGACCAGCTATTTACTTATGTAAGTTTGAGCAAATTTTATTTGTTTTGTGGCTAGATTTTGTTGTTTACTTGCACCGTAGTGCCGGTAGTAGTTCTAATCATATTGTGTAGAAGTGTTGTGAACTTTGGAAAGTGAAATACGCCGGAGGTTGGTATCGTGAGAATTCCCCGTCTTTATTTTTAACCTATGAAATAACATGCAAGCAAGCTTAGTAACGATCATGATATGGCATAGTAGGAACGTTTAGAATAAGCGAAGCGATGATATGCCGTGACATTAACTTATCCTATACCTTTTTGCAGCCTTTTTATTGTAATTGATAAGTGACATTCATGGCAAAGATTATAGAACCTGATTTTACCAAAATAGCCGAAGGACTCAATGGAGCTGAAGGTCCCGTTTTCAGCGTCAATGGCGATTTTTATGCTGTAGCGCCTGGGGAGAATTCAGACGATAAAACGTAAGTTAAGAAATGATATCGGCAGTTAGAAGACATTTAAAAAATAGCTACATTACACAATATACTCGTAATTTGCTCGTATTTAATCGGGAGCTGCTAACTAGTAACAACGATTATGAACCAATGCAAAGTGATGTTAGCTTAGAAATTAGTTGTATCCGTTACTATTAATGCTGTAGCTCACAAATCCAATTACAGATTAGCTATATCCGCTATTAATTTGCTATTACTATTCACCATAAGCCATAAGCTTAATCAAGAGTGGCGACAGATCGAACAGCATTAAAATGCATACTATAATGCGTCATTTCAGCCATCAGTAATATTGAGTATTAAATTTACTATACCAACTAATATCACCAGTTCCCTGTTATATTAACCCTGAATATAATTTTTATAATATTGTTCTATCTCTACAATATCAATTCTTATGTTATAATTCACAGTTCGGATGAAACACGTGTGTTTCAAGACAAAATTTCGGGAAAATTGTACAAAATAAACTTGAAAAATGGAGAAAAATCAGTTGCGTGCGTTCCATGGGTCGAGAATTTCGGAGGACGACCAGCGGGGTGTCAGTCTGACAGGGATGGTAACATATGGATTGCGGATATGAGACTGGGTATACTTAAGTATACACCGGGAGGAGACTGCATGCAAGTATACACATAGCTAATCTCTGCTTGTGGTAAAATGAATTAGAGAGACTGCAAGCTATGTCATAAATTTGATTCGTTCTGAGAATACACATATAATCATTCCATTCCATGGCCTAATTGTAGTAATTAAATATATATAAGCAATGCTGGCCAATCTCTTTCTCTACTGATCCGCAAATTATATGAACAAGTTGCCACAGTCTTTAAACTTCAATAACACATGACCTATTTATTATCGAAACGTTTAAAGATTAGCAAAGTTGACTCCGATGGAAATCCTATGAATGGCTGCAATGATCTTGTATTTGACAACAATGGGAATTTGTATATCACAGGACCTGGCAGTCCGATAGCACCCGCTTCCGAAGACAGAATCTCGATATTCAAAGTAAGTTGACTGATATGTCATAGGGCAAGTACAATATTTTAAACAAAAAATCTCACATTTTCGCTTTTCAGGAACCGCTCGGACGTCTGTACTTTCTCGGAAAGGGAGACTCGACTCCGCACTGTATTCCGAATGAGTACTTCCGATTTTGCAATGGAATTGCGTTCAAAGATGACGTTCTGTACGTAGCAGAGACAATGACGAGGAGCATTCTTGCTTTCGATGTGGCGTCACCTGGGAATTTGAAAAATAGAAGAACTTGGGCGAAGCTCCCGGATGGTAAAATTGGATGACTTATAAACGACCTTCAACGTTGTGTCACAAAAGTTGATCAAATAATCAAATTTTTAAATATGGACATGAAAGGAGTATTGGTAATCTAAACCACATCGATAATTTTTCTCTCCATAATTTGATCATTTTAGCGAAATACTCAGATCCATTGAATATCGGTGGACCTGACGGAATGGATTTCGATGTAAATGGGCGTCTGCTAGCGGCCCACCACGGTGGCGGGCACATTGAAGTGTTTTCTGCAAATGGCATTTTGGAAGCGAGGATAAAAACTCCGTTCGACCTACCGAGCAATTTACACTTTCTGCAAAATTCATCTACTTGCTACGTTACAGAGCATAGTTTTCATTCCGTCTGGAAATTTGATTGGGAATGTCACGGCGAAAAAATGTACTGCGATATATAGTGCAAAGTTACAGCACCATTTTTTCATGAATAAGTTTTGTGAAAACTGAAAGTCATTTGATCTTGATTGTAAGATTTTCTTCAGCATTAATTTGAACTATTGGATACAGAATTAAATATATATATATTACGAATTGGCCTCCAGCGGCAGGCATTATTTCAATAATTGCCACAGTAAAACTATAAAGGTGAAAATATTATTAGGTAACAATTCAAAATGGGAAGGAATTGAGTAAACCACCGGCTTGGAGTGATTTACTACAACCGCTAGGTTGCGCTAGAATACCCATAATGTGGAAATTTGTATAGATTTAAAATTAGTTGGAAGGTTCCATGT
Source organism: Halocynthia roretzi (assembly GCA_013436055.1). Taxonomy (NCBI): domain Eukaryota; kingdom Metazoa; phylum Chordata; class Ascidiacea; order Stolidobranchia; family Pyuridae; genus Halocynthia; species Halocynthia roretzi. The sequence continues at coordinate 212,304 of QRAM01000041.1, forward strand.
TGTTTGCAGAGAATAAATTTTAACTATATAGGAGAATTAGAATCTGAAAAGCAGTTTGCTCACATGAGTTAAAAGTTGAGCTTTGATGTCAAATCGTACCTAAAACGGAGGTTTTATTTAAAAAATTGTCATACATCATTGATGACTAGCCAGGAGAAGGTTAACTTTCGTGATTCTCCTTTTCTTGTTTTAACGCGCGTATCGAGAATTACGCTAATACTACCGGAAATTCTGACATGTGTACAGTGGTGAAAATATCCGAACAGGAAACCAATGGCAAATATCACAAACGTGAGTATGAGAATATGGTTATGAATGTAGCCTCATTAAACGACCAACGTTGGTGAACATCGAGAAGTAATTTTGTACTTTGAAATGTACGTTTACCGTTTTTAACATACGAAACGAAAGTGACTGCATTCACGGGAAATTTCCTTACTATGAGACCGAGGCTACTTTTCACGTGCTAAATAAACAACTTATCTGATGACATCACAGGAATACAGAATAATGATTCCTTGGCAAAAACATTTATATGACGTCATCACATAAATGTTCCATTCTACATGTGCAAGTCGACTTGTTTACATATGAATGGGGATTACAAATTCATCATCTTTCTACATAACAACAACTAGCAATTTTACAGAATCCATTGGGTGCACTTGCTGCAGTAAATGCATTATCCCAACCTGCTGAGAAATATGTCAATGATGTAAGTATAGGAATTTTTACCACCTTCATTTTGTCATTGATAATCATTAGAGAAATCCTCAAGTATCTATTATATATATTGATTTGATTTCAGCATTCTGTTGAAGCAATGTGGGCGATGAAAGCATATGAACATGCAGAAATATACTTCAATGTAAGTAGGAAGTATATATAATACATTTATGCAACTTCATTCGAGATAATCAATTCCAAACAAACTAATTTACAATGCTCACAGCTCATCTGTTCGGTCGACCCCTCACGCTTGCGACTCTGCCCTCATGACAATGAGATACATGAGAAATTCCGTGAGATGTTTCCTACTTTCAACGTCAAATTCATTGATGAAAAAGAAATAAAATCACCTGCTGCTAAGAAGGTATATTCTTATTACAAGTGCTTACGAAATTATATCTAATGTAAAGCCTGGTCAACAAAATATTTATGGTTTTTTTCAGAAATGGCGAGAGTTCTGTAATGCATTCGAAAATGTAATTCAAGACTTTAATTTCGGTTCGCTCGTAAGAATTGACTGCAGCAAAGGATACACTGAAGAAAATTCAATTTTTGGTTTGTGGTATTACATGATCAATGCAGCTCTTACATAATGTGAAACAGTAGAAATAACATTTCCATTTTCAAACCAAAATTCGAATGTACATCATTACGTACTATTACTCGACAGTAGATGTAGTGTTACCATGACAATTTCTTACACACTTTGTTTCCATAAAATATCCTACATGATTATTTCCTATATCGGGCTCTCCAACATAGATATTTTTCCCACAGATTAAACTTTCATACATGGTTTATTTCTATGCTTTGGTCGCACCTGAAAATTTATCATCAAATTCTTTACCCTGGATGGAATTAACACTAGGCACCGATAAGGAAATGCTAGGCACATTAAAGGAAAACGAGGATGTAAAGGTAGACTGCACCTGCAGGAAATAGTCACAGTGGGAATAGCAATCGTTGAATTTGGGAGATTTTACATGTGTTCATTTCTTTTCTTTTTTTGCTGTATTGATTTGGACACTGTACCAGCTCAATCCAACCCTGCCTGCATCAGTATTCTACCACAATATAATTGTATCTTTTTTTCACAACAGCAATGAGGGCCCAATTTTTGGCAGTCGAAATATCACGTAACAAAGAAGGACATAACCAAATCGTATTCAATAAGGCTGAAGAAATGGATGAAAAAGAAAATTCTTGTACTGATAAGTCTGGTAGTGATAGATAACAATGTATTTTGGATTGGGTATAGGGGTTTAATATTGGTGTATTCCTGTGTGAAGTGAAGCATCAAATTGTTTTCTACAGTATTCGTTTTTTCAAATTGCATTTGATAGTGTTTTGCAACTGATCTATGCTATTTCAGATTGAAAAAACAGATTCAAATATATGACTACAGCAAAAACTGAGTTGATGATTGTTGGAAAATTATCAATTGAATATTATATTAATAACTATTGTAGAAGATTGATTGATAATCGAAAACTGAGTTAAGAAGGGTGAGTGAAGATGGACCTGCCCATAACATTTATCTGTGGGACCCAAATTAAGATGACATACCATTATTTCTGGTTGACGGACCGTGGACCGCAGCTTATTCAAGAAATTGCCAACTGCCGACATGAGTACTAACTGCATTACATGTACTAACCAAGCTCGTGTTAAAAAAAAGCTTTTTAGTTGATAATTGAATCCAAATCCAAATGTATATTTAACCATAAATCAGAAAATATAGCCTAAGCTGATTCTGGACAATTGACAATGTCAATGAATCACTAATTCCAAGTCTTCAAGCAATGAATAATATCCTCGAAGGTGCTTATAAGTTTGCCTGAGAGAGTGAGACACTGCAATAAGTACAAGATCTAAACAATAGGAAAATCAGACCAACTCCAAAATACTCAGGTAAACCACATTAAAAGCAAGTACCTTTAAAATTTATGTGCTACTGTAGCACACCGAAATACAATGAGTAAACAAGACCCTCTTAGGCAACTTATACAGAAAAATAACAACAGACTGGGTTGATCATCAGGAAAGCGTGGGCATGTAGTCGTTTGGTGCGCCATTTGAAACTTACTGATCGAATTTATTGCTTTGACAGTAATTGAGTTCTGAGTTCCCGACAAAAAAAAATGAATGTCAAGAACCGCGGGGCCACAGAAAGCGCGGGCCGTAACATTCGCTACTCCAGCTATTAATTTCTACCACGAAGTATTCAGTAGACACATAACATAACATGTCCTATAATGGAACCCAGAAAATACTATATAGAATGATACATTATGCTTCATATACAATATCTACGTGATACAACTAGGCCGCCAAGCAAAGCGATTCAATAAAAAAGGTCAATATAGCGCCACTAGACACACGTGGCATATAGACGACATCTCCAATGGGATTTTGAGCTCATATTACCCAACCTAGCATACCGGGCACCAGACAACTGTCAATTTATAGATTTAGTGGATTTATTCAGTAAAAAGGCTATACGCCAAGTACAAACGGAGGTAAACAGACTTAGGGCCCGGGGCTAAATTACATCTATTGCACAACTCTTATCCACCACCGCAACTCCAAGCAGAAAGATGGTTATCGAGTGAATAAATGACTTAGGTAACAACAAAAAACTTTATTAAACGGTAAAGCTGACAGGTCGCTATAGACAGGCTACTTTGCTCAGATTTACGAACGTAGTTCGTTACCGAAATTTATTCTCACACCATTAGTTTGTAAAGCGGTTTGGCAGATAGTTATCGTAATAAATGTTGCAGGAGGAATCATCGCGTTCCTTTACTCTTCAATTTCCAGTTTATGTCCTCCATTTCTCTATTAGTAGGGAGTTAGAGACGTTTATCAGCTATCGTTCGCCAAATTTTCTAGCAGCAAAATTCTTTATTTGCTCATTTGCAAAAGACAATCTTTCATCGCTAAACTATACCTTCACAAGCATGCTGCCAAGCATTTATATTTAAATAGATATATTCCAAATTCGAAACTCGACTTTTACGTCACGACAAAATGGTTGAGAGCAAGTGGCTGACGAGATTCCCTCTGTATAGCAGTAATATTAACATACATGTGGCGGTGACATTCAAATATTTAGCAACGTTTCTATAGGATTTTCTTCAAAGGAAACGCATTTTTACAACAACAAATTTTCAATCAATAAACAAAGTTTATATTGGAGGATCGAACTAATTTCCGAGCAAAATGAAACAACAAATTTCAGATAATTTAATATTTATATCTTCTTACTAAATCATCGTGTTGAGTTGGATAAACTACTTGTTATTTAGAATTTTAAATGAGGTTAATTTTAGCAAGAGGTCAGGAGAACTTTTGCCAACACCATGAATCCAACAAGTATTAGGAAACTATTTACTAATCATTTTTTTGACATTGCTCTTTCCAGGATAATTATATGCTACAACGTTACAGGAATTAAACTTACTGTTATACGTAAAACACCACCATTACAACTTGTCCCATATGTTCTCGTCCGGTATGTTTACAAAATATTACTTACAAATTACAGTTTCAGAACGTTAATTATTTTGTATAACTTGGTCAGAATAGTGGCAACGACAGAGTACATAACAATTACCTGACAACGATTGTAATTAAGAGCTAAGACTGTGCAAGGTCACATCAGGTACTACCCATCAAGAGATCAAAATAGTAATAACCAATTAAACGTGAGGAGAACAAAGGGATAGTCGTAGAGATTATAAAAACCCACACTGTGGGATAATACGAAGTACTCAGTTAGAGATGTTAACGTGATTGATATTGCGCAGTGTTGCGTATTTATCTATTTATCAGAACATGTCGTAGTTTCCAATTGCACAGGTATATATTCTGATTCTTATTTTGGACGCATGGCAGCGTCAGAGCAATCTTAAGTAAGATTTTAAATCCTCTAGTCACCTAGGGAGCCTGTATCTAGACTATATTTTTTCATGTTTTATTTTGTGTCAAATTTGGTAAAGTGAAATGCCGATGTTTTTTTAAAAACAAATAAACTTCCGCGATATATATGTATCTAGATTCCGTCTGCTAATGGGGTTGCTAACGGCAAATGGACACAAGAAAATTCAAATCTAATTAAAGAGCAATTCCAGTCTAAAAAATACCTATGTTATTGCAATGACGATTGTATTGCGTTCAGTGCATTATCAATATCTGATTTCTCTAAAAGAATCTACATTGAATCATGAAAACAGTCATACAAAATTTCCAAATCGATTAACATTGCTCGATGCTCGACGCTCGAAACACTATGCTGTCGTAGCTATTTGAATGTGAATGTAACTGTAACATACAAATTCGATTTACAAACAGATTCAAAAACGGAATTGTTCGTTATCCAGAGGCCACCTGTATTATTTCAGTTCTAATTTACAATTTATTGTGTGGGAAATCTACAACCATATCTATTTTAGCTCAACGTGACGATTTTTCTCTTTATTTCTAACGACATAGTTTGCTGTTTGACCAGACCGTTTAATATCCAGTAAACTTCGTGGTAATGGCTTGTTAGCTCGGTTGGTAACGACGTAAGTTATATGTGCGAGCCAATAAAATATCGTGTTGCCAGGTCACATTTTTCCCGTACTATCGTAGTTTTAAACTCTGCTTCTACTTCCAATTTGCAAGGTATAAAAAGATATATAGAGCAATACGCAAAATAGCAGCGCACGATTTTTGCATTCAGCAGAGCAGAGATGCAATGCCAAATCACGATATTTCTTGCCGCGTCATTTTTATGATTTTTTTAAAATAATGAAATATTAAAATAATTTAAAATTTACAATCTCTTCCCTTGGCGCTATTGAAAACATCGTTTGTAGCTCCGAAACTTTAATGCTGCAGTCTCTAGGTTAATATTAAGAGTAATCATGATTTTACTTAGTCCGTAACTTTCTGAGGTAACTAATTTTATAGTGCCATAAAAATAGCTCTCGTTACGATTGACTCTACTGAGGCACTGAAAGCGTCTCAAGTTCGTAGTAAAAGGGAAAAAGAGAGAACTGTAGTTGGAAACGAATGTTTGTGGTTGAGTTGAAAAGAACTGTTTTAGAAATGGATTTGATCTTCGATCCGGCCGTGCATTTTTTTCTCTCTGTTATGCTAGTAAATGCACTCACATTATATGTTTTAAATCAGTCAAGGTTTGGTCAGGCCGTCGTAGTTACATTGGTTAACGAGGTTTGGTTGTGTTACGGGAGGATTTTCAAATCGTTATTGTTTATTATTGAATTTTATTGATAACATTTCATGTTCTTGACTGAAAAGAAGGGATTCACTCATTCCGCCGAAGAGTTTGAAAGAGAACAATTATTATATTTAAATAATATACTGCTATTTAAAGATGTAATTTTAGAGAGAATTTAGCCAGGGAAATAGTGAATAGATATTCATTATTTTACAGTTATGGAAATCCTTACAGAGCAGGCTAATGTTTCTATTTACAGAACAGTTCTGAATGTTACATGAATGCACATATAATCCAAGAGCTGATTGTAGCAATCGCTGCAAGAAATGTGCATACATCAGAATTGTAATTAAATTTAATATCATTATTGAATAATGTAAATCTACCTTGCAGTACAGTGCTGCATCTGCAGAAGACTTTTGCCAGCTAATTGCATCTGCAAAAGTGGCTATACATAGGACATCGTGACATGCTTTCAGCGAACTATACGTCAGCAAATGTAAATTGAGGGTTTGACTACCCGCGAGAGATATTCCGAGAGACATAATGAAATATTATTGGACGATTATAATTATGCCTTTAGAAAAGGTGACGATACCTTCAAATTATCATCAATCATTTTCATATTCATATTCAAGATATACAGTTCGTACAGAAATTAAACGTGATATTGAACAAGTAGGTATTCCAGGTAATCATAATTAATGCTTTGATACCTATATTTACTTTCTCGGTGATCTGTGATTGATATTAGGATGTAACTGAACAACTTCAATTATAAATAACCTATAATAATACAGAGGGTAGAAACAGTAGCTGATAATGAGTTTGAAAAATTCCTTTACCGAACTACTCAAAACATGTTTGATTTGCATCAGATAAATACACGCCTTTGTATTCACTAGTACATGAATAACAATTCCAAATAACAATTATTATTCATTTCTTTAACGCTAGTAAAGCATTGATCATAGATAATGTCACTGCATTTATTCCTTCCTCTCATGTCCATAACGATTTCAGAAATGTTGTAAAATATTAACGATATACTATTTCCGTTGGTTGGTTAGTGTGTCTAATTGTTTACGGAGTTATCGTTGACACCACCAATAGGTTGTTGTGTACTGATTTATTAAATTATTTATCAACTCTTTCTCCAGAATTTTCACAGGTGTTGCAGTAGCTATAAGCGATTAGGCCCACTGTAGGCTGTAATTGCTCAATATACTACAAGCTAGCGTTTTTCTCTGTTACGCAAATTTTGTTGCGCGAAAGTGCGAATTACCTGGACCAACTGAAAAACTGGTTACTCGAGGGCAACGTGGCAAAACTATCTTGGAAGATGTCGATTGCTTGGCTGGTAACGTGCGTCACCATCGCCGCTCTATCTCTCGCCAATATACAATCGACCCAGGGCTGTGTTACGCCGGGGAAAGCTGACAATTTCGCCGATTTTGCATTAAAGTAAGTGAACTATTTCAAATTTCACAGGTTTTGGTAATATGGAGTCATATGGGTCGAAAGTGTAAACTAATTTCACAATATTCATAATAAGAAAAATACTTCTACGAAGCTACAGTCACGTTGTAACTACCATATACATTAGTCTGCTAAACACCGGTTATTGACAATATCAATGTGTTCTATACTACCGTTTCAAAGCAAGAACGAAGTAATTGCTTGGTTGCTAATGCGGCTTAAAATTTACAACTTAAGACCAAACGATTTTGCGACTGACTAAAATTTTTAAAATGTGCAGGGAGAACTAGTAATTTGCAGTTACACTAATCTCCTTCCTTCCTGCCAAAGTCGTCAAATTTCAAAAACCGGTAAAGACATAGTAAATCACCTACTATTCACCTTGTAATGTCGACCATAATTGCGAAAAAGGTTTTACAGAGTAACGAGCAGTTGTGTATGGTCAAGTAAGCTATTTATTGTTGGGAATAATTCTCTGCTGTGAAGACGCTTAGCTTTAAATGCTAAGCAGCCTCTCTGCGCCTCAAAAAATATTGAAAACCTGATCACTCTTCACAGTATATTAAATGAGTTACAGTTGTAATGCATGAAACAAATATTTTTATATACACAAATTACAACGTTATTGTTATGTCGCTATTGCACTCATAAAAGTGGCGGAACGTGATATACTTACTGTACTAGCTATTGGCAGTACTAATAACTCTTTAGGATTACTGGTAATTACTTGACAATAACAGTAAAAAATAATGAAGGTAATTCTAACGCCTCGCGTATATTGTGCAATTACACAACTTCCCTTCCTCATTTACGATGGGAAAATTTAGATGAGAAGTTTTTAATCTACATTGCGCAATAAAAATAATGACTGGCTAATTTATATCTAATATGGAGCGAAATTTCAAACTCAGCTAATGGTTCATATTTGGTTTATGGTATAGCGGTACTTAGGATGATTCCTTCACGACCGACCCAGTCACCTATACAGATTTGTAAACAATTGTTTATTTACTTTACAAACAGGAAGACAGATAATTTATAATTCATCATAGATCGCCGTTGTTCCATCATTACATTGCCACCTTGAGTTTTTAAATATTAGTCTAGTGTGTTTAAAGCAACGTGACTGTCGTTGTATTTCATTTGGTAAATCGAGAATCTGTGCAGTACCTGGCACTTTGAACGTTTTCTGAGCATATAGGATAGTATCAGAATTCAAAATTAAACGTGAACGGATTTCTATTCAAAATATTCTTAAAATAGAACATGACGTAAAAGTTTCACAACATTTTTCAACTTCGATTGTGGCTGAATTTCAAATACCTAAATACATACACTTCAATTTATACACTATATTATTATGAATTTAAATGAAATACTTATAAAAGAAGAATATTTTATTGCACTATGCTATGAAAAACGAATTTCCGATGCTTTGGACGACGAGACACATTCCTTCTTTCGTAATTTTCTGTTTTTTAAAGTTTTGACAAAAACATTGACTTTTAAAAACTTATGAATAGTCGAACGTGATAGTTCGATGTTGACTCCATATGACACAGAACTTAATTTATCGTCTTACTTACGCGATATAAGCTTGTCTAGGCTTGTCAAGTATCCACTGAGCACCCAAAATAAATTCTAGATATTTATCTTGCCATTTCCTTACGTCAATGGAATAAAGGCGCAACACAAAAAGTAAAACACCAAAATGCAGCTTTGATAGAGTTGCTAGACCAGTTATACAGTAAAAAATCAGGATATGCGCCAAAATTCGTATGGTACATTATACTGGAATTATGACAACGGCATTTTTGCAACAATTCATTTTGACTTCTTAGAATTTACTTTTCTACAAACTTAAAAAGTCGAACCTTTACTTATGACAGTCGAGCGTCCTCATTATCAACCACACGGAGATAGTTATCATATCCTATTGCAAGTATACGTTACATCATAATCTTACACGGTACGAAAACAAGTAATTCTGACTTTTTGAAAATACGACTTTTTCTAGAAAATTTATAAACGAAACAATACTGAATGAAAAAAGCATATAGCTATTCATTTTGCGATTTACTCTATCCAAGAATTAGAAATCCAAGAAAGAATTACTTGTTTTCATAAAAAGAGGAAAATCTAATGACAACACAATAACTAACGTCATAAAAGTAGAATCTCAAATATCCATACATAGCCCACACATTCCACAATCTCAAAAGAAGGATCTAAACTATCCGGATATGCAAAATAAATTACAGAATTGTGCTCTATAGTCAGATCGAAAGTGTGTGTGTATGTAAAACGAAGTATTGCAAACGGCATGGAAATATTTCATTTCCATCTTTCTTTTTCTGATGTGAGCTAAAATTTTGAAGGATTTTGGAGAGTTTAAATAGGGGGGTGTCAAACTTTTACCTGGCAAAAAATTATAATACTTATGAAAAATAATACTGACAAAAAATCATTTACTAAGTACTGTATACTTATAACATAACGTATATATATATATAATATTTCTGCAAGGATGCTTAAACCCTTCTTTGGATTTTCTTACTGAGATTCTTCAATATTAGTCCGTAACTACAGGTGCATCAAGAGAAATTTTGAGTAACAGTAACAGTAACAGTAATTTCGACAGCTATCACTTTACGATGATTACACCACTTTTCTTATATCCAATTCTTATTAACATTCCTTTATCATGAAGTCCACGCAGTTTATCATGCTCGGTAATGATCGACTACCACAAAGCACACATTAACTCGTCTCGGGGCTATGTTGTTGATTTAGAACATTAATTAAAAAAATTAGGTATTTTTAGTTCTGAAAAGAAAGGGCTATGTTATGTGAATGAAATTTCTATAAGAGACACGTGGACGAAACGATGCTCTCACCTCAGGTGACACAACGTATTTCAAGGATCGATTTTAAGAATCAACAACACAACAGTCGAATGTAATTTAAACACATTTACAAATGATGTAACTCTCACTCAAATTATGTTGTTGAACATAATTTCATGAACGGAAGGAAAGTTGTGAAATTTTTCCTGTCTAGAGCAATGGGAACGGAAACAGATGTACTGCAAAAATAATGCCACGCTTCTACACGTCTTGTCTGGATTGGTAAACTGTAAGCAGTAGTGGGATCCCACCACTGTAAGTACTGCTACCCCAAATTGTCAAAATTACAAATTCTTAACTTTGCGCCTCCTCAAAATCGCAGACTATTTTATTACATGGGAAATGTGGGAAGCATGAACTAAAATCAATTTGTTCTTAAAGAATACCTTTACCAACATCTTTTACCTGGTACCCCGGGACTCGATGTTTAAATCCCGTCAAAGACAATGTTTGTAATTGTTTATGTCAGAAGATTTTCCTCATTAGCTGCAGGTGTTGTTGATCGATTTGTATACAAACAATTCGAGTACATGTCAATTACTTAACCCTCATTTCAGAGAATAACCCTCATTTCAGAGAATACAGGTGGATCATGCACGCCCCGCGATCCCAAATCCGTGATTAATGATGACACTTTATCTTTAAAACGCTAATATGTTGCCAACATTTACTGTAATATAGACACCGTGTCAAGAACCACCAGGCCAATGGCTAAGCACTATAGACTATAGAGTCATACAGCACATCACTCCCGTAGAATTAATTTTCTTAGGCAAATGAAGTTTGGAAACTAAAGTTCAACTATACAATGAGTCTGTTGTCCATAACATAGAATTACAAGATACAGTCCGTCCTTAAATATTTCCTTAAGTAAATTACTGTTTTGTAACTAGCAATTGTACACGGTGTCATTCATTCGAAACTTAATAAACTAGCGAGTACGAAGACGAATCACAATACAAATGGAGTGGTTATCAAACTGTGGGCCATGGCCTACTACCGGGCCAGTAGTAGGCCACGGCCCAGTAGTAGACCACGAAGACATTTTCAGTAGGCCACAGAGCTATTTTGAAAAGACTATGTGCCGTGCGGCTTTCCGATTATAAACCTTTATATATTCGTGTTTTGTATGCATCCGTATTTGAGGGCATTGTTTCTTTGCTGCACAGCGTGGAAAAGTTGCTATTTTTTTGCTTTCATATAATTTTCGTTGAAGCAATGAGATTTGTAAATAACGCTTAAACTCGTTCATTTATCAAAACTTATAAACGGTGAGTGTTATAGTTTCTATAATATAAGGTGTATGAGAGATTTCATTCACTTCATCTATACAATGCTTGGTCTTGGGCTACAGGCAGTATAATATAATGCCGAAAAAGAAATGAGGAAACTGAAAGTTGTCTGGTTAGTTTTGGAATTTAACTAATGAATGAGACATTGAAAGGCAATGCTGGCTTATTTAATCATAAATTCAAAGTCCAATGAATCAATGAATTTCTTTTATTGGTGTTAATTCGAAATTTCATTATTATTTCATACTTATAAGTAAGGTTGTACTTTTTTTGAAATCGTGAGGGATCGCCGTTCCTATAGCACTTTAGCTATGTTTATCTCGACTAATAAAACATTTTTTGTCGACAGTTCTCATACTGTGGTAGAAGCTGTGTTGGCAGAAGTCCTTCCGGGCACAAAAAAGCGATTCAATGCTACGTTACGTGTCACAAAAATATTCACAGAGAAAACAGGCGGGCTAAAAGTGAACGACAATTTCACGTAAGTACAAAATTTAGACCGCCCATTTGTCATTAAGAAAAAATATGAAATAGGTATAGAAACAAATAGCGCTGAACTTGGCCATAGGGCAATAGAAATGTTTTTGGTTAGTTTTATAACAAATTGCTTTGAGTCACGCAATCTTGCTCTTGCTAATCAAGGTCACCGCAGTTGTTCACTGTCACCCAGTATGATCATTCACAACGCTGAGTGGCGCCACGTACGCACGGCAGCAATAAAACAATGAATATCACGCACATAACCTCTATTATCGTACGTGATATCTTGAACACGATTTTATCGCGTTTTCGAGGTCGTAAAAGATCGTTTTCGGAGCACGAAAAATTAGTTTTCAGAGTAAAACTCCCCAGGCCAGAATAAAGTGCAAGTTTTTGTACCGGACGTAGCGCCCTTACAAAGATAATTAATAGCAGCATTGAACCGGATTCAAATCGTAAATAATTAAATAAATGACGCAAATAAAACATTCATGTTAATACTACTGTACCTAAATATTACAATTTCGTTAAAAAAGCAGTCTGTGATATTTTAGACCTATTGGGAGGTATAATAGAGGTTCTGAAACCACTGATGCCTCATTATTCTGAGTCTTATAATCGGAGGCGTCTTATATTCGAAGAACTACGATATATTCAATCGTGGTCAATCTCTGTATATTATTTCCACCGTAAACATTGTTAGAATTTCATTCACGAAGGAATAACACATTTTATCTTAGCGCTGGCGAATTTGGACTCCCGCCTGCTTGTACCAACATAAAACCATCGAAAAAGTACATTTTCTTCCTGAATCCCCCTGTCAAAAAGGCGGATGCAATTCAGTCGGGTCGCTATAAGGTCCAATATAATCCGGTGGGATCATCACAACGCAATATGAAATTCTTCGGCAAAGTTTTACAAGGTCAGTTACACTTCCTACAGTTAAATATTCCCAACAACTTTCCTTGCCTACATTACTTCGATATCGATATCAGTGGTGGAAATGTAAGAAATTCTAAGAACTGGGTGTACTCCGAGGTCCGTTATGTTGAGGTTGAGGAAGGACGGAAGGTAGAGGCTTTAAATCCTCGCGTGATTTTTTTATAATATGGTAAATTTCATTTCATGGCCATTTTGAGCCAATACTGGGTATAATGATAACATGCACAATTGTATCAGTAACATAGTCAAATAATTACAGCAAAAAACTTCTCCTTACTCATGAAATACCGACGTTTTCGAACAGGATCATACAAGGGCGAAGAGATACTCAAATCTGGTTGTAAACCGTTAAAAAAACCGGAGCATTCGACGATTTCGTGTTCGCCAAGCAAAGTGAAATGTCTTATCTCGTGCAAAAAGGGATTCGTTTGGGAGGGCGGAGCAAAATTCAAAATATGTCAGGCTACGACAGGCTTGTGGTATCCGTACAAAAAAGGGAAATGCGTTCCGGATCCCAAAACCACCACGAGCGCTGCGGAAACGTCGCCTGTGACAACGTCTACTGCATCTACAACTAAATCCACGACGACGCTATCTACTACAAGAAGTACATCGACTACCACTACTGCTTCTGCATCTACTACACTTGCTGCAGAAAGTACAACAAAAACGGAAGAGAATTACGTGAGTTCGACCACCAATACGTCCACGGATGGGAAAAAGATAGACCTCATGCAAAAGAAACCATGGCTCAAACGGAAAGGCCCGCTCAAACCAGGCGCAAGAAATGGAGGACTAGCAAAACGTAAGTTTGGTCCAAAAGGGAAGAAGTTTGCTGGGACGAAAAGGGGACCGAAAGGAAAATTTGCAGGTAAAAGGAAAGGTCCAAAAGGAAAACTCGCAGGAAAAAGAAAATTGGGACCCAAGGGAAAACTCGCCGGCAAAAGAAAATTGGGACCCAAGGGAAAACTCGCTGGCAAAAGAAAATTGGGACCTAAGGGAAAACTCGCCGGCAAAAGGAAATTGGGACCTAAGGGAAAACTCGCTGGCAAAAGAAAATTGGGACCTAAGGGAAAACTTGCCGGCAAAAGGAAACCAGGAGCAAAAGGCAAATTTGCTGGCAAAAAACAACTAGGTCCAAAAGGAAAACCGGGTCCAGCGAAAAAGCCGGGTCTCAGAGGGAAACCTGGTATAGCTAAGAAGCCAGGACTGAAAGCTAAGGGTGGTTTGACAAAAAAAACGGGCGTCAGAGCCAAGCCTGGTTTAACGAAAACGGCTGGCCCGAAACCGGCTGGAATTAAAGCCAAACCTGGAGCCAAGCTCGGACAAATCGGTCCCAAAGCGAAGCCTGGTTTAACGAAAACAGGGGGTCCTAAACCGGCTGGAATTAAAGCGAAACCTAGAGCCAAACCAGAGCAAACTGGTCCCAAAGCCAAGCCAAGTTTACAGAAAAAAACAGGCCCTACCCCCGCAGGGATGAAAGCGATAGAGACTGCTGCAGTTTTGAAATCGTCATCAGAAGCGCAGGGTGCGAGTGATGTTCATAGTTTATCTGGAAATACAGCGGTCCCCAAAATTATATCTGGTACAGCAACGGCCACAAAGACTCCAGAAACAACTGAACAAACCCCTGCGTTTGGTACCACAGAGCAAACGCCTTCTACCACAACGGAACAGACTCCGAGCACGAAACCACCGCCTACAATTCGCACGCCAACTACCAAAAAAGTTGTTTCGAGAACGCCAATTAAACCGTCAAAGAAACCAGTGCCGGTATTGCCGACAAAAAAAACATCAAAGACATCAATGGCTCCCACAAAGAAACCACCTATAAAGCCAACCAAGAAGCCTATAGTTACAAAAAAGCCAGTAACGAAGAAGCCTATCATAAAACCAACGGCATCCAAGATACCTCCAACCAAGAAGACTATAGTTACGAAGAAGCCTATCGTAAAACCAACGGCATCCAAGATACCTCCAACCAAGAAGACTATAGTTACAAAAAAGCCAGTAACGAAGAAGCCTATCATAAAACCAACGGCATCCAAGATACCTCCAACCAAGAAGACAATAGTTACGAGAAAGCCAGTCACGAAAAAACCTACATTGAAAACCACCACAACAAAGATAATAGAAAGTACTGTTTCTACCGTTACGGAGCAAAAGATCACAAAAGCACCAGTTACAACAAAGAAGCCTATTGTCAGCACGAAAAAGCCCATACCTACGAGAAAACCTGTCCCTGTATCGAAAAAAACGATCGTCACCACGAAAAAAACAATTGTCACACAGCCCACTGTTACGACGAAGAAACCAGTCGTAACCAGCAAAAAGCCAATTACTGCAACGAAGAAACCAGTCAGTACCAAAAAACCTCTCATCACGAAAAAGCCCATTATTAAAACTACATCCACTACGCAGAAACCCGTTCCTACGAGAAAACCAACCCCAGCTACAAAGAAGCCCGTTCGCCCAACGAAAAAGTCTATAGTCACAAAGAAACCAACAAAGAAGCCTGTAAAACCAGTAAAGAAGCCTGTAAAGCCGATAAAGAAACCCATAAAACCAATCAAGAAGCCTGTAAAACCGATAAAGAAACCCATAAAACCAATCAGGAAGCCTGTAAAACCGATAAAAAAACCCGTTAAACCAATAAAGAAGCCATTCGCCAAAAAACCGGGAACCAAGCGAAAGCCAGGGGCCAAAAAATGGGTCCCGAAAAAAAAGCCGGGAGTTGGACCCAAAAAACCTACCCGACTTGGACAAAAAACCACAAAGAAGCCATTGGGATCCAAAACAACATCGAAGAAAACACCGCTGAAAACAACGACAGCTACAGAAGCCATTGCTACGACACCAGAGGCAACGACATTGCCAACGGTTGCCACCACTACAACACCAGAGCCGACCACAACGACTACCACAACGATCGCTACGACCACAACGAAGAAGCCACGACCGAAGGTACCTATCTTACGCCCGTTGCCCACAAGAAAAAGACCCGCTATCCCAACCTATCGACCGCTAAGTCCACTCTATAAACCTATCCTTCCATCGAGGAATCCGTTCTATGTCGGTGCAGCATCGTCTTCTGGTGTGGCCATTTTAAAGGCGGCTGGCGCAAGAGCAGGCGTAACAGAAGACGTAAAACTTTCAGTTGCAGAAGAGGGTGAAATATGGGTCGGCGATGATGGATTAAACTACAAGCCCCAAGTGGCTGTCAATAAAACTGTTTTCGGATGTCCTTACTACGAGGGAAACTTTACCATCTTCGATGCGTGGGGTGACGGTTTCAACGGAATGATATATTTTGATCATCTGCCAAAAGCGATCGTTTCCGGATGGATGGTGAAAATTCAATTTGATGTCGCTATTAGAACTATTGAAACGCACGTAGTCGACTTTTACATAGGAACGGAAGATAGAACCGTCGTCTGCTTCACGCCAAAACCCTATATGGCTATACTGCATGAAAATCAGGTAAGAGAGGCAACTCTTTCCATAGCGACAACTATTTTGCGTTTTAGGCATGGCACCTAGCAGAATTTCGTCACTATGTGTAAAAAAATCCTAATATTTAAGTTCTCTTCAAACAATTATTTGCATGAAACTGTGACCCATGAAAGACAATGAAACGCCAATTTATTTTAGTCTGCGCCTTTAGCGACTCCATAGCTGGCCTAATGGTAGCGCCGGCCCTTCACAAGTAGTTACGAATTTAACAATGTAAAATTGGATTTAGGATTTAACAATCGGTTTTGTCGGAAGAACCGAAGGTCACAGCTGGCCATTCGTCAAGCCACCAACTGGAACCGGTACTTTGCTAGGCCTATGTAATAAACAAGAGGTCCAGGAGAAAACGGTTGGATCTATGTTCTCCGGAAAAACAGTCATTGAGGACTTGGGTGACGATGCAGTGGGAAAAGTGTAAGTTGTAAATGGATGTTTATAAGATTATAAGTTGAGATTTAAGAGTCGAAAAAATAAGACCAGTGGGTAGCCTATGAAATAATTTCCATAACTTACGATTCCTCTTATTCCATCTTATTAATGTCATAAGAGAATACGGGATGCAATGATGTAAGCGAATAAAGGCATAATTTAACCCTAATAAAACCGAACAAGAACAGCAAAAGTTTTCAGGCTTGTACTAACTAACTGCAAGTATGGATGACAATCAACAATCAACTTACAGGGTAACAAAAGCACCAACGACGCCCCCGCCCATATCGACCAAACCGAAAAAGATTACAACCGAACAAACCCCGGCACCATTGAAGAAATGGCAAAAGGGTAGGGGAACTAAGGGTAAGGGTGGTGCTGGGACAGGAGGTAAAGTAACAGTTCGTAGACCGATACGTAGACGCACAAGGTCAATTGAATCGGAAAAGAAGGAATTATTCATCAAGCGACGATGCGAAGAGGGGTACCCGAACGGCGTTTTGCCACTGGGCGGACAAACTGCCCCATCTTGGATATTATCAAACGATGGTGGTAAGTCAACTACTTTCTTGAACGGAGGGGAAATCTGGTAAGAATGGTAAACTAGATAGAGCTGTTACGCAGCATTTGATAAATTTTATAACACTTGGATTAATGGTACACTTTATTCACACAATATGAACGATATATATTAGGTTGTTATGTTATGTTTCCGAATAGCAGCCTCAAACAACGGAATTTCGAAATTTACGAAATAGGTTACACACAGGGTTCACTGTATATTGAGGGCGTAAGTTTTCTAGATAGAATACGACACCCATACACACATTTTTATCAATTGCAGATACCATGTACGATTACAACGAAGTGATGCACAAATCAAATCTGTTCTACATGGCGCAAAGATCGGGAAAACTAGCTGAAGATAACCCGATACCATGGAGAGGAGATTCTGCCATGAAGGACGGATGCAAGGACAATTTACCTCTGTATGGAGGATGGTACAACGGTGAGACTTAGAAAATGTATTGTGAATCATAGTACCAGTGGCATAATTAGGTCAATGACTAGCAACATCGCCATAGTCTCATCATAATGTATGTTAAATTCTAGGCTGATTATGATTTTTGTACTTATATCACTTAGTATAACATTAATAATAAGATGATCGAATATACTTGGAGATGGAAGAATATATAGATGGAGAATATACTTTACCCAGGTTGAATAAACTGAGTTTCATTAGGATAATCATATATATTGACATGTTTTTCAGGTGAAGGTCACGTTAAATCGACTTTCCCTATGGCTTTCACAACAACCATGCTTGCTTGGGGAGGCATAGACTACAAGAAAGCATACCAAGATGCAAAGGAATACGGACAATTGCTTTCTAATATACGATGGTCGGCTGACTATCTCATTAGATGTCACACCAAACAAGAAGAATTCGTTGTACAAGTATTCACTTTAGTTTCTTCAACTAGCCTTATATATATATACTGGATATCCATTATTATCGGAAAGAAACAGAAACTATACAAATGAATGTTTGCAGGTCGGCGATTATAACGAGACTTGGTCTAGACCCGAAGAGATTGGTTCTGATCGCCATGTTTATGTAATAAACTCAACAAATCCTGGACAAGATATAGCTGCTGAAGGCGCAGCAGCTCTGGCAGCAACCGCTCTGCTTTTCAAAACTGAAGGTTTGTAGTCATACACTTATTCTGTTAAAGGTTTACTTACGCTCGAACACAGGGTTGCCGTGCTAGATTTTAAAGATCGTCAGTACGATTTAACCAGAGTCCCAATACAAACTAATCTATTGTATTAAAACTTGAAACACTTGAATGGAAGTAAACTAAATGATATTTTGATAATGGATCATGGGTTTGTTTTTTCCCATTACAGATCCCGCTTATTCAAGACAATGCCTCAGACATTCTCGCCAACTTTACGCATTCGCACAGAAGTACCCCGGAAAGTACAAACATCCTGTTCAAGAAATCAGAAACAAGTACAACAGTGATCATGGAACGGAAGACGAACTCGTAAGAACATGTTATAATATTACAATATGTACGCAGTGAGAGTATCGATTCATTTTTGACGTTCTTTCAACACGATTTTTGGAAAATCTCAAATTAATCATGCTCAATAATAATAGACGTGACGCACGCCGTCTAGTGTTCCACATTCAAACCTTATGAAAAGAAAATGTCAAAGGTTGATAGAGATTACTCCTTTTTGAAGTGTCAATGGAATGCGAATTAATTGAATGAAAATTCCTAAATACAGAAATAGCATATAGAGTTCTAGATTTTAGAGGTAATATTCTAGTAGGTTCATGAAAAAAGGTTAAGTTTTATGAGAGTTCATCTTTTGCTAAAAGGTATTTGATGGGGTAAAATTTTATTAAAGCGTAGTTTGAAGATAAATAGACGAATTCTATTTATTTACGGTATCATTTACTTTACAGGTAAAGGCGCCAACAATTTTTCGTAATTATCAATTTATATTGCAAGGTATCACTAATAAACAGCTATTTTGTTGAATTACAAACAGGCATGGGCAACAGCATGGCTTGGTCGAGCTGTTAACAGCGACTTGATGGTGTCGCGCGCCGAGAAAATGTATGCTAAAATAAAGACCGCCTATCCATCAAATCTATTCTACTGGGACGACAAGACCAATGGACTGTTGGTAAGAAATAACGAAATCTTAAAATCAAAGGGTCATGAACCGAAAAAAATATTGGGTTCGATAATGATTCAGGATTTTTCGATCTAAACTTGATTGTTTTTAACGATAAACTGTTATAATAATATTTCATCCCTGTCAGGTTATCATATACACATTTATCTGTGATATGACGAAAATCTCCATAGTGGCATCTCATAATATTGAAATCAGTTTTAACCGGTATCCGGAACACAGAAATTAAACAACTGGTCTGAGCCGATACAACTTAGCTTTGTCTGAAGACAAATCGAATCATTTCCCCATTATCTACCAGTTCGAATCCCTCGTAACAATTTTGAGGAAGCTCTTTGCCCGAAATACGTACTGTCATTTCAGGTCTTGCTTGCCAAACTAACCAAAAAGGAAGAGTACAAAACCGAATTGAAATCGCTGATAAACACGTGGATACATTCTGCACAAAATTCCAAAACCAAGCAACTATGGATGAAGGATCGCGGGAACAACATGCACATAGGTATAACAGTAAAATATTCACAAAAACGCACTAAAGTACAACATGTCCCCCACTTAGCGTCGTAACTAAATTTGTGTATTCGATTTATTTTCACTATTTTTTATTAGTTTACATTTTGTTTTCATCAACGTTATAACGCTATAAACGACTTCATTGGAGGACCTACCATGTATGTTTTAGTTGACTATTTTTTCGTTTGTTCTGGAATAGCAAATTTAGCGTTCCTAACACTCCAGACTGCTGAAATGTTCCCGAATCTGCCTTTCGAAACCGCTGCTAACTCGTTTGCTCGTCAGCAACTCGATATGATGCTGGGCGATTCGGGCAGGAGCTACGTTGTTGGCATCGGAAAATCATATCCTAAAAGACCGTGTCATATGGCAAGGTAATGCACGCATATATTGTACAGGAATTCAATTAATTGGATTACCAAAGAAGTAACTAAATTCCGACCCGATCTGAGCTGCGTGGTTCGGTAGGGTCATCATTTAATTTTGAAATACAATTTCTGGTTTGAACACACTATTTAAAAAAAACTATTCATATATTTATATGCCAAAGGGTCACGGGTTCATATGCTTTCGAAAATTTAAGTTCCCAATGATAAACAGGTGGGAACAGATATCTCAAGTTAACGAAATATAAATATTTTCCCCGTAAATTCTCGCACCATAAGCTCCGTTTTTCTGCTTTCTCAGTAACTGCTAACTAATGGCTCGAGGCCGAACGATGATATTTTCATAATTTTAAACATAACGACATCGAATCCCGATATTATATCAAAGACAGGAGTAAACATTAAAGATTTAATCTGTCAACTTGACAGCCGTGGGAATATTAATTTAGTCCCATCTCAAGATTATCTGGTTGCTATGTCTATTTCCTGAAGCTGTTTTTACTTTTTTCAAAAAACAACAACATAGCAATTATGTCTAAAATATAAGAATGGGATTGAATTGAATATCGCCAGTTTAGTATAGACAAGACATTAGTATGTGTTTGTTTCAACTGGGGCCCCGCAAGAAGACTTGGCTATAGGCTCCGCACTAGCTTGACCAGGTCCTACATGCTGAAATTACTGGAGAGCATTTAACATGGTGACAAGTACACATCATTTGACATTGCCTAAATTGTTTCTTTTTTCTTACAGCTCTTGTCCCGACCTACCAGCTAAATGCAACCAAACTATTTTACAAAAATCAACTGACAATCCGCAAATACTGTACGGTGCTCTCATCGGAGGGCCTGGTATTCATGGACAGTAAGTCTGCCAAAAAGATACAACTTTTATACTTCCTTACTTTTCCACATATCAAGTTATAACTGAATTGCTATTGACAGATATACCGACGACATTAATGAAGACATCTACGATGAAATAGCAATAGATTTCAACGCTGGGTTTCAATCAGCAATAGCCGGCCTGAAACAGCTATCTTTATTGGGGGAATCCCATTCTCTTCCAGGTCCATTGACGAGAGGAAAAATGATTAAAATGGATTTACAGTAGGGCAAATAAAGCCCCATTTATCTTGGTATAAAGCTTCTGTTATAGGAGGTCATTCGATCATGAAGCTACAGCGGATTTTGGTTACCGCGGTGTGGTTTATTGGCTATTATAATCATTTAAGACTTTTATTCTCATCCTTACCTCCATTCACCACACAGTATGGACCGATTAAGTTCCCCAGATAGATATAAGTAGTACACGAAACCACCTTACTTGACAGCTATATTTGCACAATACGATATCGCGATTTTGAATATTATATCTTAGCGTGGAAGAGTGTGGTATAAAACCAAAGACAAAAATATTCGGAATTATATAAGACAGGCTAATAGTAAGAATAAAACCACTATATATCTAGTGGGATTATCCAACAGATGTTGGCAGTAGAGAGTCACTACGAACTAGAGAAGCGGAAGAGACGCTTAATGATTACAGAATGAATGGGAAAGGAAATTTTCAAAATGTACTCCATATATAGAAATACTCAAGATTTTGGTTATTTTCTCAAGACGAAATTATGTTTAAATATTAATCTTTATCAATCCTTAACTTCATTCTACTGCGTTGGTTCCTGCTGATTCATAAATGCAGTGCTGGGGAATCTGCTTATATGATCTATAGGTGAAATCTGGGGGCATTTCCCCAATCACAAGTTACTTAATGTCAACTAGGATCAATAGTTAGCGAGTAACAGGAAATTGTTGGTGGGGACTTCTATCGATTAACCGTAAAATGGCATACTCAATTGTACTAATCTGAGTTTCATCTCAAGTTTTGTTCCAATTACCTATTTACTTATGAAATATACTGTACTCTTTCTTTATACTACATGTTTTCTCTACTGCATAACCTAGTAGACGTATCCGTGAGTATTACTCTTCCATTAGCAGTGTTCATTTGTCTATCATATCAACTTATTGTATAGCTGGCACAAATAAAATGTGAAGACCATAAATTTGCTATTCCTTTTAAACCGGTTGTATGGTTATATGACCTAAGAAAACCATTCAGGAATTTACCTAACTGCAATGTGTAATGCAAAATATGAAATAAATAAATATAAAATTTAACACACAAACACATACAAACACACATAAACTTAAGCAGGCACTAACTTTGTAGTGTGGTCCCTTGGAAAATCAATAAAATTTGGTTAGGATGGAGTAACTTAGGCAAGACTTGGGTGAGGGGTAGTATTAGTGTTAACTAACCCTTACTCTTACCCTCACCAAAGCTATCGTAATCGGGTTTCCGTGGGGACAGCACTGAACTAAACAAGAACAATACAGAGGTAAATAAAAGTAAAACAACTCACAGTTTGGTTCCGTTTCCCTTATAGATGATAGCAAGAGACTAACGTAGTTATCTTACTTAACTACTAACCTAACTGAATTAATATGCGAGGTCTAATTAAAAATACGTGCGCGCTGAAAAGATAATTAGACAGACCAATCACGTTAAAGATCAGAAAAGAAAAGGAGTATACTATGATAGAATAGTGATAATGTTTATCTTCACTGATAATGCTAACAACGATACAGACTCGTTAGTTCGAGGTCACTTCGCTCATTTGCATGGCCCTGTAGCCTGGAATACTAGATCTTGCACATGAATCATAGTACATATCATGTCATTTCATATACACATGTAACAACGAATGAAATAAGTATGTTTATCGATAACAAACACTCGCACTCACTAAATCCAAGCTCGCCTAACCAACCTTGTCGTAATCGGGATTTCGTAGTGACAGCACTACTAAACGAGTAAACGAGTACCCTTAAACAAAACAGAGGTGAATGGACTGTAAGCCGACTCACAGTTTAGCTTCGTTTCACGGATGGAGCAGAAACATAACGTAATTATCTCACTGTCTGTTCAAAGTACTGATTGTACCAATAATCCCTGCTCTTCGCGTCTGAACTAATCTGCCGGGTCTAATAATAAAAAAAAAGCGCGTTGAAAGGATAAGGGAACAGACTGAACACGTTAAAGATGAGTGGCTAGATGACTGAAGATTAAATGAGATGTCGCATAGCGCTGTTTAGACCGATGTTTACATGGACCATGGAGAAATAAGCCCTGGTTACCTTGGTAGTATAAAATTTTGAACTGCAGTTGGGTTCCGTCATGAATTGCCTCTCCATAATAAGCTACTAAATTCAGGATTAAGTCTAATCCGTTATATCATCAAACGGAGAGCATATGCTGTTGCCAATAATTTATAAAGTTCGCCCCGGCAAAATCCCTGTTGAAATAAATGTGCAGATATCTCGAATTAATTCGCCTGATCCCATCGAATTCGAAGTAACGGATTTTGCTGTAGTGATAAATAAACATAAATCACCTGCGATCTCATGCCCAGGGGAACCTCAGTAGCTTCTGTTAGGCTGGGAATTCCTGGTCCCACTACCAAACACCCTGCAACATATAGGATAACAATAATTATTAAAATAGAGCCTATGATATTCATTGCAGGGAAAACCAGAAAACTGAAAAGCACTAATCCCAACTCCCCCTCCTCAACACAATTAGTTCTATTTTTTTTCTTCCGTTTTCCATATTTCCTTCATCTTATGTTCTCTATTATTTAATTCAATAAGAACCCAGAATTAATACACATTGCTGTACAATTCATCTCAACATTTACTGGTAGTGCTCAGTCAACACCCTAATAAGTGAAATTAATACGCACCTCAGAAAAAGTAATAATAGTAATAGTACCAGCAGCAAAAAACTGTCTAATAGCCTAATATCATACAAAATTTACAGAAAGATTTACGACAACAGAATTACTCTTACACTGTATGGAAAAACAAATGAAATTTAATAGGTAACGAAATACAGTTTGGCCAAGATGAATGAAGAAACAACATGTAGTATATGGATAATGAAAAGAAAAACAGATAGCACTTCTAAAGCAGCAGTAAGCGATTCCAAAATATATCAAACGTAATACAGAATTATCGAATTTACAGCACATAAACACTAATGGATCTGAGCACCAAAGACGGAAAAAAATAGTTTTTATAACACAGAGAATAGTGGTTATATTACATATGAATAAGATGCAATTCGAAAGCTGAAAATCTCAAACGTTCCTTGTAATAAAATAAATTTGAATTGTAAGTTTGAAGCAATATACAACCGATAGTACAATTGAATGAAATTAAACCGAGGTTTGTTTGCATTCCGAGTTAACCTGTCTTCCCTCGCCAGCACTGCTCTTGTCTCGCCAAGCAGGAGATGAAGCTATCAGCTTGGTCGGTGATGGTTTATAGTTGAAAGGTGCCACCTGTTGCACGACCCTGGGCGATTGAGTCCGAGGTGGAGGCAGAAAGCCGGTAGCAGGGTCTTTTGTGGAAGCCTGGGGGAAGAAATTAGGTAAATAGAGGTGTTTATGCAGGACAGAGACTAGCGAAGCAGGGTGAGGTTCACAATTAGTATTTACTAACCAAACACAACATTATTTCTTTAATTTCCTTATGAATGAAACTTTGCCAAATCAAAAAATACGTAAAATGGGGAGTTAGTCTATTAAAACCAATAAACATTGATTTGAATATTGCATTATTTCATATCTTTCATTACCTCATTATTACAATGGTCACTCTTCATATTTGTGTCAAGTGGCTGCTCAGAAATTCCACTAGAACATGCATCAGGCTCTATAGACTCGGCTCTCTCGACCTCAGCAAGGTATCGTGGTGAAGTTTTTTTAGTTTTCTGAAGTACCCATAACGGAGAACATTCACTATCCTTACTTCCCTCAGAACTCATTGCAATCGCCATCTTGTTTTTACTGGAACAGCTACCGATACTACTGGAAGATGAAATGCAAGCATCATTTGCATCGCTGTTTCTGTTACTGCCCGAGGTTGCACAAGCTGGAGGAGTTCTTCTCCAAACTGATTTTGTGTTCGCTTTTGACTTGTATTCTTGAGAAGACCAGCTTCTGGAAATTGACGGACCATGCTGATCCTGGATGACATTGAGCGAAGGAGACTTTGGCAAATGACCGAAAGGCGCTTCGATTTTTGAACTCGATACGGCCGAATCGATCTCGGAGCCTGAACAGTTACTGATGCTGCTACTCGAAAGGGATAAACTGGATCCGCTTTCCATTGGGTTATTTAATGAAGGATTTCCTGCAATCGATTTAGCAACGGCTTTGCTCTTTGAATCAATTTTGGACTTGCTAGTTTCTCCTGATGATTTTTGTTGAAAATTTTCATTCCTCTGTTTTGAATCCTTGCGCTCTTCACTTTTGTTTATTGGCTTAGGTTCTTCATTGGGCGATAAAAGTTTCTTTAGCCCACTCCAAACTTTATTATGTTTCTGCTTTGGGGGCACTGCCTTCTTTTTAGATTTCTGCTTTCCATTATCTATCTCACCGTTGGAAATGGTGGATTGCGACTTGAGACTGACTGAACTACCACGTGGTGAAGCTTGTCTTCTGCTACTTGCGCTTTTAACAGACTTCCTCGAGTGAGAAGGAGAAAGAGACGACATTGAACTCATAGATTTTGAAGGACACACCGTCCTTTCCTCTTTCGTCATGTGCTTTAGCAGAACAGGACTAGGTTTGTCTATGATAAAAGTGCCCTGCTTTACCAGTGCGACAGATCCGGGCGAATTTTTATACTTTGCCTGACTGCTCTGGCTTCTCTGTGCCGGTGCCGGGTTTTCACGAATGGCCTCTGTCATCCCGCCCCCGGACCCGACGATATCTCTCATTGCAGGATAAAGCTTGATAACACTTGGTCTGCAGACATTTTTATTAGCAGGCCGCGGTCGGCTCGTTCTGCCCGGATGATGGTGATGCTGATGATGTAAATTGACGTCGAACGAAGAAGAGAAATTTGATCCGGAATTAGTACTTCTACGTCTGCCATGAGAAGTTATGTTCTCCGCCGGGCGTACTGTCGAAGCGGATACTGGGACAGGGTTTCGATGTGTGCACGAATACTGACTAGAGGTTCTAGAGTTGATGACACATTTCCTACAAAGGCCCAAATTTGCAGTATCGTTCGTTTTTGAATTACTGCTCCGACGCTGCTGGTTCATGGATGACGAACTGCCGGAGGATGTGTCTTTTACGTGATCTTGAGTATTGGTACTGTGCCTCACCGTGTAATCTCTACTGCTAGGAATACGACTGGTCTTTCGTACGTTTTTTGTTTGTTTTCGATCGGCAGGAGATTTTATACCGCTCGGTTTAGTTATGCGAGAGACGGTCTTGCGATTCTGTGTCGGCTTATGGGGTGAATCTTCATAGACGTGACTTTGATGTTCGTGAAAAGCTGAAGAACTGGTAGCAATATTTGGATCATGCATCGATCCTTGAGACATGTAATAATTGTCATAATAATTACTAGTAGGATGCGATTGGCTGTTCCCTGACATTTTTGACGGCGATGCCGTTCTGGCAGACAACTCCATTGCAATGGCATTGGCATCTTTGTGCACTATTGCCCACTGTTCATCGTTCGGAGATTGCAGAGGACTGGAAATGAATGTTTGACCTCTGACCTGAAAAAAATTAGGTTTACTAAGTGTTCGAAGGTTTGCTTGGATACTAGTCATTCCTTCAAAGACCATAATTCATTGGAACTTGAATAATTTCAATATATATATATATATATATCTATACAACAAATTCACAATCATTATTATTCATGAGATCTGTTATTACATAATTTTTATGCGAAAAAATCACTAAATATTAATTAGTTACAATTTGCTTACAGCCTAAAAGCAGGTATGCCGTATCAAAACTTGCCAAACGTACCAAGGTCTGATAAAGTTTTAAAAAGCACTGGAAAATGCCATAATTTACTGAATTACCTGCATGCCCATCATAGCAGGGTTATATTGATTATTGGCCAAGATGTAAGGTATCTGCGATCCGCTGGAAATGTCAAATTTACCGACAGGCGCTCCATACACATCCTGCATCGGAACATAACCGTGATTAGGAATCATAGGGTGAGAATTAAGATATTGGTTCTGCGATGCAATGACAGGTGTGATTAGAACAATCAATGCAAAGAACTAAACCAAAGTTAGAAAAAACGGTAATAACAAACCGGGGGAGGAGGGTTTGGATTTTTCTTTTCAACTGGAAGCGCTGAAGATATGCACGCACTCAGAAGTTCATTCCCGTCATCAGAGCAAAGGTCAAGGCCCAGTGAACTCAAAGAACTGTTGCTACTGAAATTCAACGGAGTACCTTCCACCAGCTAATAAGAAATACAGTTGATAAAATACCATACAGTGGATGCTTGGATTCATGACATATCTTCATTCTATCAGGCATATCATATATGAATACATTGAAAGTACTTTCACAAATTTTTTAAGGAATTCCAATTTGTTACATTAATCGCCTTGAGTGATCAGAAAACATGATACCATAGATACTTGAATAAAGGTTGAACCCAATCTGGCAACTGTGGGCCAGCACATATTTTATTTATATTATTTGCAAAATTTAAATGCAAAATACTATTGCAGAATTATTCAAAACATTGCGCCCAACTTACCGCATAGGTTGACAAACGTTCTTTCATGGCCAAGAAGTCATTTTCATTGTTGTAGTGAGAGGATTGATTGATTTCATCCTTTGGCTGAGCTGATGGAGCGCGATATTCATTATAATCCTGTTCGTTATGGATGACAGTCACCTCGTCTTTAGAAGAGGATGTGGCATATGATGTGTCTTCTGTAGACAAGAAACTACTCGTTCTGTTGCGCGGAGTGTCACCAGGAATACAAGGCTCTGAAGATTCGGCAGCGGCCGGAAATTCCGATGTCTTTTCAGCATTGGAGCGTGCATCTCTTTGACTGAATTCTGCAGTTTCGTTATTTGGATTTCCGTTGTTGAACTGGATATTGCGATTGTTCGTTAACTCTTGCGTGACCTCAAGGTCGGAAGGTTCAGCCGGAGCTATTTTCGTATTGCTGTCTATGGTCAAAGCGCTGAAGACGGTTCGACCCGACAGCGAGCCTTCTGCAGCATATTTTTTAATTTCGTCCGTGTGTGGCAACGACGTCATGTACCCGGGGTGTGGTCTTTCGATCACGGATTCAGCAGTTTTCAATGTCAAGTCATCAATTTGTTTGCTTAGGTTATCCAGAATAGCTCTGCTATCAGGTGTGGGTGAATGAGTGACAGAAGATCCGTCTGGCAGAGAAGACCCGGTGGCACCTTGATAACCTGCTTTGTTGCAGGATTGAACCGGAACTTTCTGGAAGTCTGGTACTGACTGCGACGTCTTCAGACGGGACTGAAGCAGGGAAAAGTCTTTTTCAGCGGGAATGTCCGATTCGATAGTCAAATTACTTAGGGAAGTGCTTCGGGACATTTCTTTTGGCGTTCCTTCTGTGTTGTATATCGCCAGGCCCTCTCTTAAAAATCTCTGTATACGTATCTCCGATGAAGAATGTGATGACTGGTCGTTGAAAGGCGGTTCAGACGGAAGGAATCCGGTCGTTTTTGGGATGGAGACTGCAGAATTCGGATTACTTTCTTCTCTCTGTCCAGAATTAGTTTTTTCTTTTTTCTCTGTTTCCTTCATATGCTTTTTCACACTGTAACTCTGCTGCAGTGTTTCTGCATTTCCGATAACTTCCTTCGATTTCATGGGTCCAGAAGGGGTACGAGAGGTAGAGCAAGGATTCCCTTCTGATTCACCTCTGCCATCTCCCATTAACTTGTCAATGTAATCAACAATGTGAGTACCTTTAAGTCTGTTGTTTGCTCGTTCCAGTGTCTGTTTAATATTGGCTCTCCTTCGTTCTTTAACAACTTCTGGAGAAGGATTGGTCTGTTGAACATTTTCCTCCTGAGTTTTCGGCTCCGGTTTCACTGATAATCCCGGGGCTCCATTCTGTCCTTCTTCTCCCTTCTCTTTAGAAGATTTGTCTTTTGACCTGGAAGATTTGCCGCTCTTGCTGGAGGACTTGGAAGCGGAGCTTTTGTTGGAAGATTTCGATGACCAATCTCTGCTCGATTTCTTCTTCGGAAATCCATACTGAATGCAAGCCTGTAGAAGAAGCTTACTCTCGTTTTCATCTGATGAAGATGAACCTAGATCATCATCGTCGTCATCGTCAGCAGCGTTGTCACCGTCGGTCGAGCAAGCTCCAGGACTAGTAATGTTAGATAGATTGATATCCCTTTCTTTCGCTTCCGTACCATCCACTTGGCTTTCTGCATTCTGTGAGGATCCTGCAGGTTCAGTAAGAGGAGATTCGAATATTTTGGGACCTACCGTAGGTGGCGGGGGAAAGGAAGCTCCCGTGGCTGAAGAACGGGACCCGACTATAGAATTGCTAAGCGAGACATTGCTCTTTGGACCCCTTTGAAATCCATCATTGTGCTCCTTAAGACATGAGATTTCGCTGAAAGATGTCATTGGTGATAAACTACCCTCGTGTACAAAGTTCTTAATTTCATCGCTCGTTGGCAGTGACGTTATGTACCCTGCGTTTAGTACTGCGCGATGCCCGAGATGAATCCTTTCATACTTGGTTTCAACTTCAGTGTCATCCATTGACTGTCTATACATTAATCCATTCTGTTCGTGTTCGTGACTGGGATGGGCAGAGCTCGACTGATGTGGAGTGATGATACTAAAATTATCACCATCAGTCAAAGGTTGAATTTTATCATCACCGTCCATTGTCAATGCGCTGAATGTAGTCACGACAGACATCGCTGTGTTGGACTGAAAAATTTGCGTTTCATCTTTCTGTGGAAGAGAAGATAAATATCCGGGATCTTCCAGCTTTCTCAGCCTGTTTTCTATGCCATTAGCAATACGGGACACGCCGTTTTCGGTCACGTCACCTCGGAGCACTCGTCTGTCATCTCGAGTGGCGGAATCATCCACTTCTTTTGTTTCGTTTTCCCCACTCCTTTTTTTTTCAGTCGGATCAGGTTGGTTAACATTCAAGAGGGATTGCGACTTTGGGGACCTACGAGGACTCTCGGGCATGGACTGGCTGGGACTAGCGGGAAGTTGACTGGGGCTGATGAGTCCGCTGGCTAACCTAGAACCCGGATCGCTGGTAACATCGCTACGTATGGAATCGTGGTCGCAACTGTTCAAAGATTGAAGGGAACTCGAACGACTAAACATCATAGGAGTTTCTTGATAGAGCGGAGTTCCGATTCCGCTGTTCATTCCGCTGTTCCTTCCCGACCTGTGGTGATAGCTGTGACCTGGAGTAATTGATCCTTGTCCTCCAGAATGGAACTTGCCATCTTCATCCTGCCTATAATCGGATTGCAAGCTTTTCTCTTCAGTGTTGCCCGACTTGCTAGCCTCCGGAGAAGTTGCAGAGTGAGAGATGTTCTGGTTACTGGACAGTGGGCCATTTTCTTCGTCCTGGCCACTACGTGTTTGATACTGCATGGGGTGTGTCGAGGGGTTACCATAAGGAGATGGCCCAATAGATTCTTCAGAATACATTGCTCCAAAATCAGTGGGTTTGTCATCCTCTGCATATTGATACTGGTCAATAAGAGATGGATCCGTAGGGAATCTTCTTCCTGACTGAAGAAGAGCAACGGACGGCTGTAGGGGTCTGTCAGGTATGTTAAGGTTGTTGTTATTATCTTGACGCTGCAGAACGTTGGTACTTCCGTTGCTGTCAATACAAGAGCAGAGTCCGGAGAGGCCGCCATCAGAGAAAGTTGCTGGGCCATTTACCGCTGATGTAGACATGACGGATGATTCCAATTGTGACTCGACATGTCTCCCAGTTTGTGAATTAACAATCAATGAATTGCAAACTTCGTCGATGTTGTTTGCATGGTCGTAGATTTCTTCGGTCCTTGGACTTTGAATTCCAGGCGTCATATTATCCTCCTTGTAGATTTGGCTGTAATTTTTCGGAGGTTCGTCATTATCGTAATCTTCTTCCACGTTTTGCAACTTTCTTGCGAGGTCTTCCGGGCATTTGCCTCCAGTTAAGCGCAAATTAGAAATAGGATAAATTGCATTACAATTTTGGATATTCAATGGCGGGAGAGTGCCGCTTTTCAACATGGACTGCAGCCTTTGAGAATTGGCCAGTTTCTGATTCTGTTGCATCATCATTCTTTCTCCTAAATTTCCACCGGATGGTGAAGGTCCATGGTTCCCAGGAATCCATGTAGCCTTGAGACCAGCAGGCCAGATTTTAGTCATGTTAGAGTTGACGTCAGAATGTCCAGGAGCTCCTGGATGATTAGGAGGAACTCGCTGGGATAGTGGACTTTGAGGCAATCCTTCCACGGGAGAAAAATGGGATCCTGGGGTTGAGAGCTGAAAATATTGCCTCATGTTAAGTACTTGCTGTTTTGTTTGCAGTGGACTTCTGTTGTTCATGTCTGGCTTATTGGTAAGCAGATGATGGTTATGCATTTGTGGCTGCAATTGTACCGGATCACTGAACATCATAACATCTTTTAGAGCAGTCGAGCCCCCGCTGCTGGCAAGCGAAGTACATCCACTAATGAGCCCGCCGCTTGGAACTGAAGATATGTTAGTGTTAAGAGGATTTCTTGAAGTAAAACTGCTGTTCGATGCTTTGAAAGAGTAGTGCTCTTGGTAATTGGTACTACTGG
The DNA here is from genome assembly GCA_013436055.1 of Halocynthia roretzi. NCBI lineage: Eukaryota > Metazoa > Chordata > Ascidiacea > Stolidobranchia > Pyuridae > Halocynthia > Halocynthia roretzi. The sequence continues at coordinate 244,649 of QRAM01000041.1, forward strand.
ATGCCGGTTGGACGGGAAATCTCTGGTCTATCTGCCGAGCACCGAGACTTTCATTGAAGTCACTGCTGGGCAAACTTCCTACGCTACCAGAATAATGAATGTTGCCGAGGGGAAATCTTCTGCTTCTATCAATGTCGAGATCTTGGCCCGAACTCGAAGTTTCCTGCAAATTAAATAATAGGCCGGTGAGTTCACATTCACGCTTATATAGAAAGCTAGAAAAACTGGAGGTAGTGCTAAAACGCACATTTAAGGTAATATGGACTGACGAATGGGCTTTCGGAACTTAACTCGCTCGTAAGTAGGGAGCTACTGTATATATAATGAAACTACACTGTTAGCATTATCAAAGGTTTACCAAGGTCTGTACTCGTCCCTCTAAGAAAGGTAACTTTCCCCTTGGTATCATCACAAGGTGTAGCAAATTTAACGGCTCTAGATCAGACCGTGTGCGTGTACATCAAGAACAGATACACACATTCAGTTGAGTTACCTGAAAACTGCGTCTTTGTGAAGCGGTTAAGTTCATCCTTGGAGAAGGAGAGGGTTTATTCCTCTCTCCAGTAGCAGTGGTTGACCAGCCATGTTTAACTTGTAAGCCGGTAGGTGTGTTTGACATTTCAGGTGAATTGTTCGAGTGAAGAAAGGCTTCTAGGTTTTTCTGTTTTCTAACCTGTTGGAAATAAGCGAGATATTAAGCAGTTCTAAGCAGAAATTTACCAACGCACTGAGGAAATTTTCATTTACCCAACACAAATTCAACACAACAGACATCCCAAATGAAAACAGTGGAATAATAATACCAGAACTTTGGTGATTTTTTTCGTGTAAAGATCTGTTTCACGTAATTGAAAACTACTATTTGTTTTCAAATTCCAACTTGGTAAAAACCAGAAGACACCTACGACATTAACCTATCAAATAATCTTACATACCTGAAGCTTCATGCCATCAGATTTATCAGAATCTTTTCGGGCAGAATATTTTTCCGGTTTGTTTGCGAGTAGGTTCCGCAAAGCGCCGCTGCTTCCCTCAGAGATGACACTGTGCTTAGAATGTACGAGATTTTGAAGCCTCTTAACGGCCCCCAGCTCCCATAAAAGAGTTTGATCTTGAACATTTCTGTGATTTGAATTGGAAAAAAAATTATTTGTTGAACCTCATAGTTTTCTACGATAACTCAATTGATGGGAACATACCTAGCTGATAGATTCCACAGGGTTCCACAAGCATTGCTGACAATAGTGAGGCTTGGAGATGTAAGATGAGACAACAATACTTGGAGACCGTTGTGCTCTCGAAGAATCTAGAAAATGTAAATTTAAATGGGGATCCAAGAGTTGTCTGGCACATCTGAATCCATGCATGGAATGCATGTTTTCCACTTCACACGACCACAGTGCCTAACTAGGTTGGAGATAGTTTAAATGGAGAATGAAAGTTTGAAATTTCAGGGAATGAATAAAGTTTCATTCATACCTGTCTGTATTCTTCACTCGTCGCAACGACGCTGGAAACATTTCTTAAGATTCCGCCTGCACTCTCGACAATTGGCATAGGATTGCGGCACGCCAATACCGAAATTAAAAAGGCCAGAGCTCCCTAAATAAAAAATTGTATTGTGTCAAACAAAATAAAATATGGTAATTTTATCTGGATTTGAAATGTAATTTTACCTTGACCGAACAAATGCTAACTCTGTTTTCTTGACAGTGACCAGAAAGGTTCCAGAGCGCACTAAGGACGCTGTGAAGAGTTACCTCACGTTTCGACCTCAGAGCACACTTCATCAGAACTGGGACGACAGACTTTTCTCTTAGTCTATCTCTGCAAGTCTCATCGGGTTGCCAAGAGAGGTTACGTAGAAACCTTGCCATAACCTTAACAAAAGAGGGTTCAAAAAAGTCATAGGGTTATTCAATGTTTAAGACAAGGATTGTATTAATAATTCCTAATGGTGCCCTATGAGTAGTAGTAAGTCTATATCAAGCACCAGACACCACATGAGTAGCCCTTTGGTAGAGTACCTGGAATAATTATTAATGTATTATACTTCATATTATTATTCCACATAATGTATAGTATGTAAAGTACATAAACTAAATAATGCATATAATGCTTCAAATATTTCATGTATGTAATAGGTTCATAAGCATTTTATTAGATTTCATTGCTCTTATTTTCCATTTCTTACCATACTGTATACTTAGTATTTTGGAACAGTGCGGTATTGAACGACTGACGTCAAAACAGCTATTCAGAAGATTAAATAAAGAGGTGCAACTAGGCATCTACGCAACCGGCAATTGTTTCCCAAAATAAACGGTGCAGAAAGAAAATTTGAAGTATCCAAATACATGAAACGTTTAGGAAACCCGGGAGGCCACTCCTGTTTGTTTCGGTTTGAAAGTAACAAGCACTCACAGGAGCTACAACCATTTCCAGGGATTAAAGAAGATAGCATCTATTTTAACACGGTACGGCATAGAAAGTAGAGTACCGACTGTTTCCTAAACATGTAAAAATGTCCTGAAAGCCCTCGAGGGCAGTCAAAGGATAGGAGAAATCCATGTGTGAGATGACTCAAATGAAAAGGGCATCTAGATTCACGATCTCCAATGAACAAAGCGACTTGTGTATCGGAAAAAGATATATAGATCAAAACCAAATGTAATGGAAGAGCAAAATATTAATTGTGGGGTGACTTCGACAAACCATGAATTATTCATGAGTTCGAAAACAAAATGGGCAAAGTGGATAAAACCATTTGCTTTGCAATTTGACATTTTTTCAAGACCATGCAGCAGCATTGGTCACTTTATGGAATCAATGTTCAAAAATTCTAAATATTTTACAGGTGTGATATGAAGAATGAGCATGTTCCCTCAAATTTTTGTAGTCGGTCTTCCCGAAGGTGACAATGTGTGGACAAAATGCAATAAATACACTCTTATATTTTTATTTTTGGTAACTAACCCCGTGAACATTCATCTTAGGTATATTACATTATATCCAGTGAGGTGAAATACATAATCTGCCCTAAACATAATATTAGGAAGCCTGAATGAAAAATCTTTGATTTTGACTAATAATATCAGACGTTTCCCAAGGTTCACAAGAGTAATGCAATAATATCAGCATTTAGCAATTAGATGGTATGTTTCCCACCTGCTGAAGTTCTTCTGAATCTGATTCGATCTGGGCAGTAACGGAGTCGAGCAAGCCTGGCATTTGAATCAAAGTAGCCTGAAAAAGGAAAATATGAAATTAAAATGCCATTTCAGAACGCATCGAACGAATGAAAGGGGAAACCATGATTTTGCATAACTCTGCTTGCAAGACACGACGACACCCTTTGAGTAGGAAAGAACTACACTACTAGACTAGCACCAAATTTCATTTACCTTGTTTGTACTATCACCATAAGTCAAATTAATCAAAGCGAAGCCGATCAGTTTTCTCAGTATCTGAAGTTGAATCGATGTTTTTTCGTCGGCGCGAGGAATCTCTGAGCCGAAGTTCACATACACAAGTTCTGACAAACTTATGCAGCGACAATGAAGAATAAACAGCTCTGCCAAAGCGAACTGGCCTCCCAAATCATTGATGATTCTGGAAGCAAATTTATCAGAATGATAGATGAAAATAAAGCCCAGTACATCTGCGATAAAGGACTCACCCTCTGACGGTGTCATCGGAGGATTGTCGCATGATGAAAGTAATGCAAGGCATGGGTGGTTTGAGAATAATCGCCATCGAGGCTTGAAAATCATATTTTTCAACATAGTTGGCAGTACCTGACTTACTGTCAGAGGCACTGTTGTCTCCATTGCTCTCTGTGTTGCAGTGGGCATTGATACCAGTAGGACTCTGATATGAGATAAGATTTATGTTAATTACTAATGTATTGATGGTCATGGTATTGAAATAAAAATGCTTTCAATATATCGGAAGATAACAAAATATTATTAAGCAAGTACTATATATACTCGTATATAAGTGGCACCAAAATAATTTCTGATTATATTAATTACCTTGCCATGTTGGCTCTCTTTATGTTTAGTAGCTGGCAATGTTTGTGAGTGTATCCAGTGATCAAATAGCTGTTCGCAATAAAACCGAATGATTTCCAACTGGTTCAGTATTTGTCCTTGTCGTGTAACATCATGACCAGATGTAGTGAAAACTGAAATCAAAGGAGTCATATGATAATGTTGTTAACAAAGTCTCATAATACAATAGTGCTGGCTCGCTTATTCGTGGATGAATACTTTCTAAGGATATAACCATCTCTTACTAATATTTTTGGTTGTTTGACTGGCTCTTATTCTGACATCTCTGGCAGCCTTCAATGAAACAGACACTGCAGGCAAAATCATGCCTATACCAGGCGAGGTGGTCCAGTTTGATGGGAGTTCAAGAAGCGATCCATCATGAATAAGCTGGAATGGTAAATCAATATGAATATAAAGCAAACAGAATATTCTATAGCTTGTATGTTTAAACGCTATCTCATCTGTAGCCACAGGTTCGATTACCTTCTAACTCTCGAGACATGTGTTTTTACCAGGGCAGTGTTTCTAAAGAGTCTTAGGCGAAAGGTTCCCTTCATAATTTGCTATCTAATCATATGCCTTTTAATATATTCACTTGTAATTCAGTGTGTTGACACATCTTCACGCTATTTAAAATTTACCTTTTGCGATCGTGTTAAGGGGTATATGGGTCCCTACAAAGGGGGTGGCATTATAGTTATCTAACTATATCGGGGTGTCAACATTTCTGGCCTACGCACAGATACACTAGAATGACTACATTATATAATATTTCTACTACTATATAAACACATATTACTTTAACCAAAATGGTAAGACAGCCATTTTGGCGAAGTAGCAAGCAGCCGTCGTGTGTTGCACTCATGTTCCACATGTGGGAGCTCATTTCTTCTTTGTTGTGAGGAAGCAAAAGTGAAGAAGGAAAACCTTTGGAGTCCTGAGATATAAAGTCACTAAAACATACCTATCCAAAAATACTTAAAAAAACAGTAGAAGTTCAAATCAAAGATTTATCACTAGCTGACCTTTGAACCAGTCACTGTTGACTGAAACTGCCGAGGTAACGAAGTGGTAAAACTGTGCATGCTGGCAGTTTCGTCTATATCTGCCTGAGAGGGTATGCTTTCAATACTGCCAGGTTGTTTGTGTTCGGTTCTATTGCCAAGGGGATCATGTCTGAGAGCATCGAACGAATGAATGGGAATACCATGATTTTGCATAACTCTGCTTGCAAGACACGAGGCCACGGTTTGAGTTGGTCTGAAATTAACATGTGAAATATACGTGTATGTGATATTTAATACTGGTCTTATTGGTTTGGCGGATTGACATGAGGAAAACAAACTTTTAAATATTCTATTCCTATCTATATCTACGAAATTAGAATTGGTTAGAATTGCTATCAGCATACCTTGATAACTGACCACCGCCATCGACTATCTGTACGTCAAACATAGAGTTATCACAAGATGAAAATTCCTCCTCGTAGGTTATACAATCGAGGTTGCTGTACTGCTCGGGCGTTTGAGTCGAAGTTTCGGCACAGCAAACGCTTCCATGGAGGTAGCTAACATGCTTGGTGCAAGATCCTCCATGATCTGAAATAAAATCAATTGAAGTAAACAACTAAACGATTATATACGAGTATATTGATCTGATAATGTAAAACATTTCAACAAAAGAAAAAAAAATCTATAGACCATAAACACAGAACCTTAAAGTCAAAATTCATGTTGTGAAAACATTAGCTGTACGAAAAAAAGCGAAATAAATACCAGAGTATTCTGGAGAGGCTGGCGGCATGTCAAGTTTGCGAAGAAGTCGTTCAAGTGTCACGGCTTCTTCCTCTATTAGTTGTAGTTGTGTTAACCACATCTGGTGATAAATAACCTCCATATTAAAATCTTGAATGCACTTAAACTATTTTTATTGTACCGGTACTAAACAAAATCGAATTATCAAATTACCTTTCCTCTTTCATCTATTACTTTGGGAGAGCCGAGAGATTGTTCTATTGTCATCTGGAGTTTCGCTATTTCTGCCTCGATCTGTTGTCTGGTTTTATCGTTCGGTTTTACAAACTAAATAGAAATAAAAAACAAAATAACATAATTGACCGAGACTACCACAGGTCTTGAAATGTTATATAAAAAAAAATTATTCAGTACTAGCTCAAGCTTACTCCAACACAAAATATTCCCATGTGAACGAATAGACTTCACAAAGAATGTTACTAGAATCACAGAGCACCACAAACCATGGTTTCAGTAGATATGTGATTTATTGTGAAACAGATGCGCCAATGCCAATGCTGGCACCCTGAACCAATAATCTACTACCACACCCATATAACCCAGCAATTTTCTTTCAATATGTAGAACTTGATAGCTCACAAGAGGTATACTTTTATATTATAATAATAGGTAGACGCATATTGTGCAATATTAAGGAGAAATGAAAAATTATAGTATAGTGTCAGAATGAAGTATAATATAGAATATTGAATACAGATCTAAACCAGAACCTGAATTTCGAATAATTATTGATGGAGGTCTTATTTGGTGCTTATCCAAAGTTGTATTTCAATTAATAATGCTGAATATTGCAAAGATTGAAAATCTGGTACAGTATTCCTCATTCCTATATTTACTGCCTTTGTGATGCAGGGAAAGGTTTGTTGTTTTGCCACATGCTATAGCTAAGGATTGAGCAGATGGTCATACAAATTTGATCGTCATCATTCAATACAGTTCACAAGAAAAACAAAATTATTGTTGCAGGGATAACAGATGTACTAAAATTCGGATGAAAGAAGCAATGCCAGAAATTTACACACACGCACATACTTGTAAGTTATACTGGAGATAACAGGGAGAGCCAACAGCTCAGAGATTTAGTAAATGCGGTACAAGGGCTATAAATAATTGATTACCTAGACTTCTGCTCTACAATTTATGACATAATTACCGTACACTAAAACTTTAAGGCACCTGCTGCCCTCCACAGGAATAATTTATTTAATTGGAGAAATTATGTTTTCAAGTGATAATTAAATTTCCATAAAACTTAGATTAGTTACACAAGTTGGGGAAGAATCCAGGTATTATTCACAGTCATATGTAAGTAAGCTGCTCGTTATAATAGGGTGTGAAAATTAATCGGATTATCACAAGTTCAATTTTGCATTAGTGGGCTCCCTATATTCAAAAATGTTGTAAACTCGCTGTAGATCAAAAATTTGTTAATTGAAGTTAAAACAGTGGCAAGCGAGTCAGGATTATCTTCAGCACTTGGAAACAAAGTTTCAAAGTCGGTGTCATCACACATCACAAAATAGTTTACAGGGGTCATTCTTGGTCATACACAGTATCAGAACACTTCTCTGGGCGTATGCTGAGGCCCATGAGCTACAGTTTCCATATTAATTGAAGCTTATGAACTTGATAAGAAAAACTTGTGACTTTGGAAACTCGAAGTGAATCCTCATGGAAAATGGAACAGGTAAAAGACCGACTTAAGTTGAGTGCCCAATTCTGCTCTGTACACAGTTAAATGATGTCACTGCTAATTAAATGTACAATACTATTCATCCATTAGACAAAACGTTCTTCTGATACAACAATTTTTAAAGTCAAACGTTGGGATCAAGTTTTGATTTTATGTATGGTAGATGTTTTCATAGCAGTACTTCATTACTATACGATAGTGATTAGATTTTTCTTCCCAACTTATAATGATAATGAATATTGTTTATTTAAACCAATAGACCATATAACGTTCCTTGTTAGCAGGAGGGTATTTTGTATCAGGTTACAGACTTATGCCAAAGAAACATTCATAAACCCTACTGTACTTATCATTTCACAATGTAAATAGCTGCAAGAAAGAATATCAGTTCAGCCACTTACATGATCAGATTCAGAAACACAATCCAGTCTATATTTGAGTTCTTCCATTTGTTTTACGTAAAATCCTTTCTTTTCTTCTTCCATTTTCAAAGATTTCATTATGCTGGCTCTGGAGAGTTAAAAGTCAAATAATACCATACAAACAGGTATTGAATTTTCGATAATAGTAATATTTCATCTGGTATTTCGGATATCAACTAACCTTCTGCCTTTTAATGTAAGCACCTGGCGCCGTATTTCATCGGCCACGGCAGAGCTGGCGGTCGGGCTCTGAACAGTAGTATGAGAATGAAAGGAATAGTCCTGGGGTCTGAGATTCAAGTTCAAAGATGAGTAGGAGTTTGAAAAATTTGTGGGTAATTCCGATTCACACATTTGTATTTCCGAATCGGTGCCGACCGCAGCTCTCAGAAGCACAGGGTTCGGTAAAGAATGGGGGCGCTCGCTCGCGCCAAGTGCATTGTCTTGGGATCCTATTCCGGAACCGGGTCGGAACATATGCGAATCTGAGTCAGGTGTTCCTTTCATGGATTGCCCTAGCATGAGCACCATATCCTAAATAATATAAGATGAACATGACAGTTAGAAAACTATTTTTGTTAATAAGTACAAAACAGGAAGACAAACAAAGATGGTATGGTGTTCCACAAAGTTGTGATGGTTATGTTATGTTCATATTATGTTTTATATTTAGTTACTTATTGTTAAAACAGCTTGAGGTAAAGCAAACGTTGAGGTGCAACATAAAATATGTTTGTTCTTCGGGAAACCACAAACTCTCCTTCAATAAACACAGTATAATGGACTAGAGATTAAAAGCAATTCTAATAAAAATCAATACCAGACACTACAGGATTTAGGATCATTGCTGTATGCAGTGATTCAACACAGAACCAATTACAAGATAGCGATGAAAAACAATAATAACTGACTATAATAAATATTAATCCTGAGCAAAATCAATTTCTGTATTCTGGCATTCTTAGGAAAATCTAACAACAAAACAATCTCATGCCTTGAACGTGAACTATGATTTGCCAGACTGCGCCGACCTAACGACTTAAATCTCGTCTGGAAATAATTGCAACCATATGCCGCAGTGTGGCAGCTCTTGCATAATTCATGCACTTATTATAGCAGGTCTGTTGTCGGGGAATATTGATTCTGAAAAATCAATAGAGAATGGATCTAGGGAAATCTTAATGGGCTGAAAGAATGGAATTGTCCTTTTTACGGTCTGAATCACCGAAAAACCATCAAAACGAATCCCCTTTAGAAATCAAAGTCATTACGAACATACCAAAGTCAGATGGAGACGAGTATTAGCATTGGAGGAAAAATTGCCTCATTAGAACGTCCATTCCACCGACGTACGAATTAGGCCTTGGGGAATAGTGCAGTTGTTTGTTGCAACGTGTAGATCAAATTTTGAAACAGCAATCGTGATTAAGATACTATTTGAATTAATGTCTATCGTTTTGTAGAAAAATGAACATGAATACATGAAATTACATGTGGCATATTAGTTATAACTGGGTCTGCATTACAATTTCAGATCAGCATGCTTCGGCTGATCATGTATACAAAAAGCATCCTTGAAATTTATGATTTAATCTAATTCAATACTCAAGTCAATGGATTAATTCAGGGGTATCCAAATTACGGCCGACAAATCCCATTCAGCCCACTAAAACTTGAGCTAATATACATAATAAATTATATGAACTCCTTTAACGACGACCTCGTTTAAATACGGTTCGCACTTATGTACCGCTATAACGACCACCTACTATGACTATTTCACACACTTACGGCTGTTAGATAGTGTTTTCAATAGGCCTTTATGACATTCGTTATTCAGACAACTCATTAAAATTATAATTCTTATAAAACAGATACTTAATAACTTTTCATACTTTATCACCCGACAGGTGACATTGAAACAATATCTGAATATTTTCCAGATGGTTGGAGCAGATCTTAGTTGTTAAGTGGGAGTACCTTTAATAACCAATTTACTTCACGGTTGTTGGAACGGAACCTGGTTGTTATATGGGGAGGATAAATCCAAATGGACGATTGGAATAGTTTCTTTAGAAATGAATTTTCTATATAAGAATTTTAAATTGTAAAACTCATTTTCATAAGCAATGTGCCCTTTATACTAGAGGATTTGAGATACCTCACTTGATTGAACAACCAAAATATAAACTATTTGTCAGCATCCTGCTTACACAACAAATAATACATTAATTTACATGGTTAATCTACTTTTTTTAAATGACAGGAGTGGACAAGAGCTAATGTAACAGAAATTAAACACAATCACCTTCAAATTCGATGCCTCAATTTTTAGCATGCTTATGTGGGACGTATTGCTTTTCAATTCTTTCTTGAGAGAGGAGTTTTCCATTTTCAAGTTCTCAACTTGCTGGAGTAGTAGTTGGTATGTAGTCACAGGAACTGGTATATCCTGGGCATTTTCTCGGTCCTGCTGAGAGTTGCCGTTGGACAATGCGGCCCGTATTGAAGAAGATTGGACCTGCAAAGTATGGTCGCTGTTCGTGGCCGACATGGTCGACGTGACAGTCGCCATTGTAGATGTGGCGGTGATGGTAGAAGCTACAACCATCTTTATGTTATGAAATCAGAGCGGTTCCATATCTACACTTTTATAATCTGGGTCATACATTCTGAAGGTCTGTATTTTTAGTAAGGTTTAGATCATTGCTGTTGCAAGGCAAATGCTATCTTCTGCTTTAAATTAAAAATAGGCTATAAAAAATTGATATATTACGTTTCTATGTTCAACAGACTGTATATAGGTAATCGAAGTGATCAATCCTATTATATATTAACAATTTCTAATGTTATACGGTTAACTCCAAGTTTGTATGTGATAATTTCATGTTTTTGTGCTAGTTAGTAATACTGTACGTTTCCTCCGAAAACCTGTTTACATTTGGTTATATTAGCTTAGGTGAGAGTAACGTTGGATAACCATTACCATAACCTTCACTAGGCGTTATATATCTAAAAAACTCGATCAAATAGCGAGTTACTTTAAGATCTACACTACGCTGGCCAGACGATTTTTCACGAGGAACGAATATAAACACATTACTTGCAAAGTAATGAATTTTATAATAGCTATCAGTTTCCACGCATTGAAGATACATACATCCACTACATCCATAAGACACGATCCTATACCTCTGCTCTAAGTTGAATGCATTCTCATTAGCCGGTTTCCCTTCTTTCTCTCTACTGTCAGCTATTGCTGGCGGAGCAAAATAAAAAATCTACCGTCATCCATGACGTACCACTCATTGAAGAAATACAGTTGTTGGCGGAAATACGTCCGAATCTACTTAATATGCCGGGAAAAAAATCTGAAGAAAATCTAAAATAAATTAGTTTATCGCTCAATTTTATCCCACTGTTGTTTTCGTACACGTCGATACACTTATGCAGTACAGTTTCAATGGCCCTGACATAGGTCAGAACATGACATTTTCTTCTTAGAATGTGATTAGGGGTAGGATAAATTACAAATCACTTGCAGCCCAATTCCCCAAACAGTAACACAGGAGACATGTTCGGCCTGACTTTACTAACGGTTGAGATATATATATAAGTTTATTCAAGAATTATCCCCAGCAGCACAAAAACAACCTTAAACCGATTGCAAGATGTAGCAGATTGCCAGTACTGTACCCAAGTAGAATCATAATTCTCATGAAAAATGTGCCATACGGGCAATATTATGTAACAGGGTTAGACTATGCGAGAACATATCGAAATGAAATCAAACGAAATACTGCCGAATTATGTGAATAAGGTGCAAATCATGAACGCGGGCACACAAATCGTGGGCTTTGTGCAAAACCTAATTGTGCCGGCAGAAATCACCATAACATAAGGGAACCGATAGAATGGTGTTAAATTAACTTCAATGTGTAAATCACTTTTTATTGATCAAGAGTGAAAAAACTAAAATCACAAAAATATAAGCAATATGTAGGCAGAAGAAGGATGATAATTGAAGAAATTGCATAAGAAGTCTTTTACTTTAAAATGAAAAATAAAAAAAAAGAGATTTACATTTGGAATACTCTATTGGAATGGCTAAGAACAATTCAGGGAGGAAATTAAGGGGATTCTTATGTAGTAAAAGAGAAATAGGAAGCAAGCAGAAAATAATGATACCACAATGAATCATCAAACAGTGTAACAGGAAGCTATTGAAGAAAGGAGAGTGATTATTGAACTTGGGTAAAAAGTTTACAGAGGTTATTTTTTATAATTCTCACTAGCTAATAATACAAAAACAAACATTTATAGTTTATGGAACACCAACTAATAACGAACAATTCCGAATAACGCTTATGATTTGATTTTTCATAGCATGATCGCTTAGAGTTGATGCATTGTTGATTGTTGCAGCAGGCAGTAAAGGATTTTCATGATCAACTAACAACATTTAATGCAGGCATTTGATGCCGAAAAAATAAACAAAATCTAGAAATGCCAATTTTAAATATAATACATTAGGGAATAAAAACGCAAAACGATAAGAATGTGAATCCCATCTGAGGTTTCTCGATTTTCCTATTACATGCGGTCTGATAATATTTGAGAGCAATACAATATTCAATATTTGATTTCATTAATTGGCTACATGTGACAAGAGAAGATAAATTAATTTTGGCTGCTAACGATTATTTTATCATAATATTACATCTAGTAACGGAGTAGAGAAAAAAGATTTACAAATTGTGTAGATTATCAATTGCTTATGCAATATACTGTGTTGTATTTAACATGATCTACTCTACATTAGACAGAGGGTCATCGAAACAGACAAGGTAATAATTTTAAAATCAAAGACATGTTGTGCATGGGCTAATGTTTGATAAATCATAATTGTACATTATGCCCAATTTTACAAGAATATTCTTAAACGCTGCAATGAATCTGTGCTGGAAAACGAAACTGCTATGTACAACAATGTGGTGAGATTATAAAATAGACAGCTGTAAGTAGCTGCATACCTATGGTATGGTGAATTGTTGATTGAGTATTTTATTGCATATTGCCAGCCCAGGAAACAATAAAATTAACCAATTGAAAATATGGTTTCTACTTCGATTCCTTAATCATAAGTCAAGTTAGAAAGGAGAATAGCTCAAAGTGAAGCTTAGTCTTTCCGACTTTCTAGTGACTTTTTGTGACCTGCATATCTCAGATAGCAATGTATGAAGTCATATAATATCATTTGGCGAATCTGCTTTTTAACAATTCGACCTGAGACATAACGACTTTCGGTTTTGCATTAGCAGATGGCTTAGGTTTCACTGAGGAGGGTAATGGCGGGGGTAATTTTTTATTTGGCGTGGATGAAGATTTATATGATTGATCAAAATCAACATTGACATTGTTTTTTTGATTTTCTTTCGGAGCTACCGCTGGTTTCGGTTTGGTAGGTGGAGCAGGCCTGGCTTGGTGTGATGGAGAGGTTTGTTGTTCCATTTTCATTGTTGGCTTTGGCTTTACATTCGGGGGTTTCGTATTAAGCTGCCAAGGAGAGTTTGTTCCGCTTTTGCGTGTCGGAGACGGAGATCTACGGAATTCCTTTGACGGACTTTGAGACGTGGATGTCGTGCAACTCCTATCCTTTCTCCACGTCGGACTGTTCTCATTTTGAGATTTGGAAAGGATCTTTGGATTGGTAGATTCAGGCTGATATGTATTTTTACGGGGAAGGCATGGTGATAGGCGGAAATTTGGCTTCTGTGTTACCTTGTCATGAGTTTGATGGCTACTCTTATTAGGAAGAACCGGTGAAAGGCTCTCCGTTTTCTTATCATTACTTTTCCAGTGTGGAACTGCAGCCGCTTGCAGTTTATCAGCAGTAGGCGACACCGTTGGTTTTAGATGAGTCTTCATCCAGCTAGGTTCCGTTGTCGTTCGACCATCTCTGCTTTCAACATCAGTAAGAGGAGAAGTATTTGCTAACGAAGTTACTCTATTCGTGGTTACATCTCCTGGCATTGTATCTTCATATTTTTTCAAAGGACGTGAAGGAGAATTTAACTTCTTAGTTTCATATATTTTGCCAGGAGGAGACTGTATGGTTTTCAGAACATTAGTATTGGATTTCTCTGTAGATTTCAAAGGATTTTTCTGCCAGGGTGGTGTGGACCTCTCCCTGTCGGTTAGTGCCGGACTAGAGGTAACTGCTTGCTTAGCTACAGGTAGTGTAGGTTTTGGGAGCGGCAAATTTCTACTCGTGTTGCTTGGCGATACCATCTTGTTTTTCCAGTGAGGAACATTTGATTGCTTCTCCATGTTATTATCTGGTTCTTCCAAATGACTATCTGGTGGTGTCAGAGGTAAATCCTTGTGCGGTCTCAATGGTTTTTGTTTTGGTACCGGTGGGGGATTCTGCTTACATTCGGTTTGATTCTCGTAATCTACATAGTCTTCAGAATTGGTGGACTCGTACGAATTCGAGTCATCATCTTCTCCTTCTATGGAGTTATCATCATAAGTGCTGCCATTCTCACCGGGATCTTTTTTCAGCGCTGCTACTGTTGGCTGTGGCATTGGTGGGAAATTGAAACCCTTTTTTCGATCAGGACTGAAAACATAATTGGGCAACGGTCTAGGTGTGGGTGGCTTCGGTGGGGGACTAATTGGAAATGAATTCTCTGCCTTTAAAGGCTTTTTAGGGATCGCAGGCCCTGTAGGAGGCTCTGGTAATGGAGGAAGGCGTTTGGTATGTATTCCCTTGGGTTCGTGCAATTGCTCAGGCATGAATACGGGAGCAGATTCTCTTCTTCTGTCTTTACCTAATAAACAAAAAGTCGTTAAAAAATACAATGGAGGGAGAAATAGAATGATTCCAAAATTTCATGAAATATATACCACACGGTGGGCAAAAAGTTACTTCACCTTATTCCTATTTTATCTCCACTAATAAGAGTGTACATCAAGCTATAATTCAACTAAATCTTTTAGGCTTTGTCTGCAACTCTGCCACAAGAGATGCCAAGCCTGCTCAGGAGGAGGTGACTCTTATTTTGGGGAACTTACTGGGGAATAGACTAAAACCGAAAATTCATACGGTAGTTGAAAAGTGAATTGAATAATGAAATATTATAGAAATTAAAGCAACATTTGGCACCCTCTGAATAATAGTTGACCAAACCAGGCTAGCACGATGCAATTTTAATGTGTTATATTGTGTTTGAACAGTATTTATGCAGACGGGAAAATCTACACTCTCCCAAATATTGACGTGAATTTGCTTTGACCCTTCCCAATCAACCAGTGAAGTGTTTTTCAAATAGACTTTGTGCAGCTTATGAAGAAAAACAGTGCAAACAAATTGAGTAGAACAGCTTGCAATAATTTAACATAAAATTAAGCAAACTGATATTGAAAATTCAATCATGCAAATATCGATCCTCTGAAAAATAAATACATGAAACCACCTTGTTTGTTTGTCCAAGCAGGGCGATAATTAGCAGGCATGGTGCCGTAACTGGTTGTAAGTGAACTTGAAGGATTGGTAGCCTTTTGTTCTAGGGAAAGTCATGCAATAGTCAAACAACAAATGAAAACTGATGATAACAAAACAAAGACAAAAACAATATCAAACCAATTTGTCTCATGAGCAACTTCTCGTTCAGCTGGTTTGTAAAGTTCGATCCAGGAAGTAAACTTTTTGGGCGACGGCTCACATAGGCCTGGTCAAATTGAATGGTGTCGAAAACGGATTCCGGAGTTTTCTCTTTTTAGTTAGAAAAGCAAAGGTAAAACTTGCGAAAGTAAAATATGCATGCTAAAAATCACATAACTCATGTTGAAGCAAACAAAAGTGAAAAAAACTAAAGATACAGTCACAACATAAAAAATGTAGACACTAGGTCAAGTACATGTTTTACCTTCTTCCAGAGGAAAAACATTGGGCGGTGGAGGCAATTTTCTCATAAGATTCGTGGGTGAAGGCATTTCGTACATTTCATCCGGGTCGTGTACTAAAAGTTTACAATGAATATGAATTCATGCAGTCAAATGACACAAACAGCAAGCATGAATGCAATGGTATGGCAATATACAAGACTAGTGACTGTCTGATAGAAAGCGATTTTGAAGAAATATTGTCTATTGTGGGATTCAAACTAATATTACTTAATGCAAAATATTTTTTGATTGAATTCAGTAAAAATGCCCTTAAACTTAGCACTAGAACAGCAGACTAACATTTATTACAGCCCAGAATATGGTCCTTGCAAGTGCAGATAAGTGAGGGTGTGAACCGTATTTTAATTTAAGTTTTTTGGATCGATTCTATTCTATTTTAGTCCTATTTTCAAAATTTGGGTATGGGTAAACGTGAATAAGCCACCTAGTCACCGCCGCCAAAACTATGCTCCTGTGCACATTGAATGCCTTCATTCATCCCAAAAGCTTAAATGTCAAGCAAAACAATCGAGAAGGTATTAGTTACCTCCCTAACCATGGAAAACTTTTTTTTCCACTAAAATTCCTGTTACGCAATACACTTGAATATTGATATTAGTTATTGTTGCATGCGTGACTTAACACCAAGGTGTTGTTATCGAGTCATCGATTAAAATACGGTAAAACGTTGAACATGAATTTTCAAATAAGTTCCATTTTGAATAAACTGGTTACATCATAACTCATGTTATCGTTCCAGTATTAAGTTCCAGCCATTTCAGGCATACTCTGATAGCTCAAGAATTTAACAAACAAACATATTGATACAAAACTTTACTTCTTGCAAAAAGTGCTTAGCAAGTACAGTATTCCCCGTCTCATAAGACGCAATCTATTTCCTGAAAATTCACCCTAATAATTACCTTGCGTCTTACCACTGTAAATCTTCTTATTTAGCTATTTTTTTCCAAAAAAATACCTAGGTAATTATAGGAGACGGGAAATACGTTATATTACTGATTTCATTGTGCTATATCATCTCTCCATTACTTTTTCCCAATGTTATTCAAATGAGGAGTTGAAGTAATTAGATTTCACTGATATTTCAGAAATTTTTAGCCGGTGTATAAGTCGCACGTGTACGAATAAGAACCCAAATTCTGCACTTAGGCTACTGTAATCACTACGCTATAAGGCGTAACTTTTCTACTGAATTATGGCCCCTCATCAGTTGATTGTGTTGATTACATTCATGAGCAAAATAAAGTGCATGAACGAAAAGCCTTTCCTCCTTTTCTGTCATCTGTTTTCACCATTTGACACTATAGACTTCAAGAATTCCTAGTTCGAAGGCAGCCCTACAAGGTTCCTATGTGTGATAAGCCACAAGCAAACTGACCAAAAGGGGTAATTTGTCTACTACGGGGATTGGTGCTCCGTAATTTATTCTGGATTGTATTGCTATGGTCACTGATGGGATGGCAATAATCTAACACAATAATATGTCGCACCAATCCAATTAGATCATGTATTTATATCGTTTATCCTACTTGTTTCTACATCTTCTATGACTTCATAATCCTCATCTGGCTCTTCTGGCATCACAGACGACATGCTTCCGATTCCGCTTGTCGAGTCTGTGGCCGTTGAAGGATATTTATGGATTTTTTGTCTGTGAATTAAAAGGTCTCATTGAAATGACAGTTGTTAATTCCGGTGAGCATCGACGATTCATTACTGAGCAACAGTGTTATGCTATACTCAGCAAGCAATATATGCTGATGAATCACATAACTGATAAACAGGAGGTTGATCTATATTTTACAGTACAAATCATAGGAAAAGGATTGAAGCAATTACGTCAGTGCTGCATGAATATATTAATTTCTAGTTGATGTAATTTATGAGTTGTGATTTGCCTCAATACCGACAAGCAAGCCATGTGAAACCGAGTAATAACTATAAAAAACAGATGGTCTCCATACAATAAAACAAATAATATGGTCTGTAAAATATTATTTTGAAATCGAACCATGTAAAGTTTAGTGAATAATAACACTAACACTTATAATAATATATTGAATATCCTTAATGAACACACACCAGTAATGTAAATTTTTAGAATTTCAAATACTAGGTACCTAATTTCCAATTACAAACAGAAATACATCAGGTTCTCATTGACAAATTATTTTTGATAACAAGACTATAAACTATGCAATGAATCAGATAGGAAAACAATCATCACGTTGCTCATACAAATTCTCCCACTTACATACGCATGCCTGCACGGGGTCCATTGTTTACACTTTGCGAACGATTACCAGCGCTGTCGTCCATTCCATTGCCATCTTGTGGACGTTTTGTGAATGGATTGACTGGACATGACTTGCTTGTACGCAGATTTTCTAGCAAATGAGAAAAACTGCAATGAAACGACTACGACAAGAAAGAAAATCCACTATAATATAAATCAAACGAAAACTGAACTGTGAGAAAAAAATGTACTGAAAACTGTCATGTATATATGTATGGGGGGATCACGCACACGTTGTTAGATATACGAGTCTGAAAATTGCCCAAAGACACTCTTTTCTTCATACTTCATACAAATATTTTTGTATGTAGTGGTCCCTCTTGAATACGCCAATGCTGCCTATGTATGGTTCTGAAGATTGGAATTTGTAGAATATACTCAAAGTCTTCACCAAGTTCCTTTTGTAAATCCTCATTATCCTCATCCTTATTATATTAGCATGGTACATTACTCTACACATAATATAACATGAAGCTTAAATTACAAAGGAAAATGTTTATAATGTCAATATTCCATTGCTCCCTCCCACGGGTTTCTATCAATTAACACTCAACATACATACAAAGTTGATACAACACAGAACATATATTCAAAGTGAACTCGGTAAGATTTCTCACTATCGAATCTCACATGATCATATCATTGCAGCATACCAAAATACAAATTAACAAATATTTTCAGTCACATAACCAATGATCTCCAAAACCCATTAGAAAGTAAAATGCAAATCTATATAAGGTAAATTTTAACGACTTATATTATTTGTGGTTTATAAAAAGACTTAATAGTTGATGAACAGGAACAAGGAAGTACAAGAATATAAACTTCACTCTTATTATGAATGATCTAGTCGGTCTGTTTTTGTCTACTATAGCAAAGATTTAAATTCGTTTCAAACATGTTTGATGCAATTCGTAGTTGTAATTTATATCAAAAACGTGCAATGATGCATTACTATTATTAGTTCTTTCAAACACTTAGTGAGAAATAAGCATAGGTTTCTACTGTGTTCAGTAATAGGATCTTCTACAGCAAATTACGCTTAGCACTGGTATCAGCGGCCCACAGTAGAGGTAAAGGAAAAAACTATCCAGTTTGTTTTACAACGATCAATCTAATACCGGATGGAATTACATTAGAGTAATACTTACTACTTGGTGCGTAGTTGTATTGTTCTATTTCAGACTGAAACGCCTCCATCCATTCCTTCATATCCGATTCTGAATCTACGGGAAAACAGTTATAAGTAGTGATTTCAATACACGAGACAAGCAGTTATCATATCTTCCATTTCATTACTTTTAGAAAAGATATAAAAACAACCACGTTTTCAGAAAAAAAATTGAATGTTTGTTAAAATTTAAGAACCCAAAAATGAGTTAAATTTAGCTTCAGTGAAGCATTAAACCATATGCACCAGCAAAACTCAGCAAAATTACCAATGCGTAATTTTTTTTCAGTCACCGCATATCAAAAAGTCCTAAAGCACCATTAATGAGCCTTAATGTCCATTTTAGGCAGGGGTGGGCAATTATTTTTGTATACTCTGTATACTATAACTACTCTTCCAAAAGTTCTAATCGCAACATACCTGCAGAAAAATACCACGTCCTTCCATTTTCCAGTTTAGGATACAATTTGAAAACATATGGTGAAGAGTTTGAGGACTCCTCTTCTGCTTGCATCACTCTAGAAACAATTAGGCAAAACATCGATGACCGTTCCAATTTGAAAATGGATCGTTAAATCCCTTTATACCTTGAACTGAATCCTTCTAGAGAAAATCTTCCCTGTGGTTCCTTGGATTTTTTCTCCTTATAATAATACACCCATCCTTTATGGATAATGACGAATCGTGTGTCATCTATACATAGAAAATAGATGTTGGAATATCAAAGGAATAAATACATATTGTGGAATGATCATTACGAGACCATCGTTGACCTGGAAAAATTGGCGAAGCTGTGGAATAGAATGGTGCCATATTATAGGACCTTAAGAACAGCACCTTTATCTAGCAAATTGTATTTTAACCCAGCCTTCACCCGATCCAACAAAGTTCAATATAGACAGTAATTAATAATTCTTACAGCCGCTTGTTAGCATGGACTTCATTTTTCCACCAGATTTTTTCTTAATCAGTCCACATTTCTTCACATCATGGCCAACATAGACAAGAGAAGCTGGCACATTTTCCAGTGGTGATGGATAGGATGATGACTTATTCATTATTAGTTTGTTCCTGGATCTGTGCATTGGTCCGTAATCCCATTGCCAACAACCAAATTTTATGTATTGATACAGAGAGTTAATATATAATACGCTGTGATATGCAGAGAAACAAATATGAATGAGAAGAATATGATATATTGGATGCGTATTTGGGGCAGATTTTGAAAAACCCAAGCATATCAGATCAATTTTTCTTCTGTTATTTTGACCATATGATATCCCTCTGACAGTGCTTGTGAAGGTTGATCAATAACTGCTCTGATTTGTACTGAGACATAAATCCAAAACCTCATCCAAACCTATATTAACTACGTGCATACCGGAGGCCAACTGCACTGAAGTATGCATATTTTATCCGATATCCAATATCTATCAGAATTCCTATATGTTATACTAAGATTGAGAAACTAGAGATTCCGTGGAATTGCCTCAAAATTGCAATAATTTCATGAAAATACTGGTGTTTTTATCATGGATTCCGGCCTAACCCCGAACTAACCCTAACCATCGACCCCAAAATGTTGCAATTATAGGAAATACCTGCAACGTACCTGTCCAGCTGTAGCGTATATATATAATAACCTATAAGTAAGCGGCAATTGCCTTAATCTTTTCAATTATCCAACCATGCTAACGTCTATCCAAATATACCATCGTATACAGACTAACATCAGTCAATCTGCCGCGTTGCGTCACAAGTCTGAAAACTGTTTGTTTTGAGGTTTAAATATATCTCATGCTGCTTTGCGTGGATAGTAGGATGTATACAATGTCATAGGCGCGTAAATTTCATATCGATTCATAATAAATCCTCAGCAAAAAACAAACAAACGATCACAATTGACTAGAACTCCCCTTTCCTTCACTCTTTTGATTTCTACGGCCTAACATAAGAATGAAAGGAAGATGGAAAAGTACCTTTCGGATAGTATAGCAGTCGCTAATTTTCGCTCCATTGAATCTAACATCATGTGCTGGCTATGACGTAAGAGGATAATTCTGCTAAGTAACCTAGTTTAGAAAAAGAGCGAGTTAGCGTAATAAACGTGACGGAAACTAGATATCGTGTAGGCCGCTTAGTTCGGTCCTGAAAATGCTTGAAATACATTCTAAGTAAAGTTCTGCTCAATAATTATGTATCAACTTCACACCATGTACAACCGTTACCTCATAACTCATAACATTCTATATAATAGGCGATTCCGGATATAACATGTACGGGGTTGAAGACAAGGACCATATAATAAATGTTTAAATAAAAAGTTTTACGAGTCTTTACTATATGTCTGATATTTATCTTGGAAATATTTCATCTCTAGTCTATTTCTATCATAAACGACTGAGTATGGAAATCGTTGCGTTGCGTACAGAAAAAAGGTAATAAGTAAGACGACTACCACACGTAGATCGTTATATTCTCGAGCATCATTCAGCGGTTGCTTATTTGATTGCCGATATAAACTTGATTGTCTCATAAATTCTCATAAATAAAAAAGAAACTGTGTGTGCGTTCGGATGTTCGTCTGCATACCTACGTGTAAAAGTCGAATTTATAATGTATGGAGGTAAATCGTAAATAAATAAAGTATTAACCTTAGTATGTCATTAGCGCAGGTGCGTTTAAAATGGTTCAAAGTTTAATCCCTGCTCATTTTGGATGCATTCTGCTTAACCTCCCTACCATATATTACAGTTAATTCTATTGATAACAAACACTATTCTCGATCATAACTTCGTACGCACTTTACCATTTACGTGAAACGTTCGCTAAGACAAGTGCAGCTTTAATGAGATAGCTAATGCCGTAATGGAGATAAAGTTACAAAAACTGCAAGTGTCTCTGTTAGGATAGCTTTGTCCATCAGTAAAATATCTGAATTCTTTCAAAAAATGTTTATGGTGCAATTACTCGCTACATAAGCTAAACTAAAAATATACCTTGCTCTGTCATATAAATTTACACCGTACTAAAACTCCCATTTCACTGCTCAATTGACAATAGCAACAATATAACTTAACTACCTAACTAAAATCGATGACTAGTTTCCATGAATTGAATTTTTATGATACGTCATAACCATTGCGTAAATGTGTTTTTTTCCTATTATTGGCGTAGAGTAAATTGACTCACGTAAACCATACAGTCGCCTACTTGTAATGATTATATTGTGCAGACGCATATAGCGTGCTGCTGTGTAAGGGAACAGAGTAAATATGTCCATATTCTCATATAGTCTACAAATCCTTTAGCTACAGTAAGCTCTATATACAATGTATTTCAACTCGGTAGTTTGGATGCAGTGGCTCATTGCAACGTATAGATATGATTCTGGGTTNAGTGCAAGGGCAATAATCACTTTAATGAGATCATGGTAACTACCTGCGTCTATCTCTCAGTACCTGCAGGTAACTATCTATCCGATTTCTCCAAAACAATAAAGGAATGAAGCGCTTGCTTACATTATTACCTTTGAGTTCGTAGAAACGTCTCCTAAAACGTCAACAGTTAGTATAATACTATATTTACATAAATGTAAGGCAAACAAGGTTTTTCATTGATGAATCATACGTTTCCGTAGAATAAACAAAGCAGTTAAAATATTTGGGGACGCTTCGTAACCGAAACATTATCATGTATATCGATTTTTATCGGAGATTTCAAAGACTACTCAAGTAACTTACGTGAAGACAGTATAATGTATTACATTCAACAGGAATTTACGCAGCATTAAACAAGTACAGTACCTGTAATGGCTATTTCAGTTGCATACCACACTTTGAAACAATCCTGGCAAATATTTAATACAGTACTACCTATACATGCATTATTTGTGATTATGACGTTTTAGTCACCGGATGTATTTATAGTCATACCTCGAGTTACGTCAGATGCGACTTTACGCGAGTGTTTTTAGAGTATTTTTGTTTAGAGCTAGTAACATGTTTGTCGCTAATTGTTTGGTGTTTATTGCGTGCTTAGAGCAATAGCCCCGACTTACGCTCCGGTTCCGAGAACCAATTAATGGCGTACTACGAGGTATTGCTGTTCCGTATTGAAATATTTTTTTCATACTGGAATATTTTCTATCAGTGGTGGGCGAAAGAGAGCAAAGCTCGAATGGAAACGCAGTTGACTACAAGACATTACAATATAAAGAAAGAGTTATTATGAGAGCGAATTATTTGATTAAATGTTTTGATATACGTATTATAAACTCCTTTTTTTGCTTTAGATAACTTCCAGTTCAAACCATACCCGCACCTTACCCTCAGTACCACAAAAACAATGAAGACCTTTTATACATATCATAAATCTAGAATAGTACAGTGGATTCTCAAATTAACGTCATTACGTTATAAAGTTAATAAGGAAAAAAAGAGAAAAAATACGTAAAGTGTATGATAATCATACACAAGAATAACAAAAACCAATGCTGTACGTAAGAGCTAGTAAGTGCGACTGCTAGTGCGTCCTGTTTGCTATTATTTGGTTTTGAGATGAAGAGTGGCGGTAAGACTTAGTCTGGACAATTTTTGGGTTGCAAAATTTATTCCTCGTTTTAGCCTTGTTTCAACGTACACTTTGCAGTGGCGGGCCTACAATAAAATAGATATCATTTAACGTTGTTTCACTTGAATTAGCACTTCCCAATGACCTATCCACAACGTTAAAAGAGGGCCTGCTGTACACGTGGTCGGTAAATTAATAGTATCAAGTAATACAAATTGGTAACAATTTTCCCGTGTTACAAGTAAAATGTTGTACCGGCTTCTTTTAAGTCATTGTAAACTAGTTCGTTTGAATCATCCGACAAAGATAAGGACCCGCTCTACCTCGTCCGTTGCTTGGACTGCTCTCTCAATCTCTTTATCCATGAAACTATCCATACAAATTCCCTTAAATTTCTGTAACAAACTTCCAATGACAAAGAGAACTATCCGTTTGAAGTGAGTAACACGATAGTGAATAGAGTGCGCAACCGTAGGTTGGATACATAAAGAGTCGGAGAAATGCGGCAACAGTTCCTAGCGGGATTACGCATAGCAGGATCTACCATTTCCATGTCTCTTGTGGGGATGTTTATACCATAAACGAACGACAATAACGTGTCAACATTGAGGTATTGTCCCAGAACATAGGACGGGTATCGCGTAGCCATATTCTAGCGGTCCTCCGGCGACCTGTTATCGGACTTCCTATTCTTAGACAGATATAAGTTTTGTGGGAAAAGCTACCCAAAACAATCTTCATTGTCGTTTTATATTAGCGGAATGTTTTGATGAGATCACCTCCAAGCTGCTCCCAAGTTGTCATAAATGGTTTTAAGTTATATAACCACGAACCACAAACAATAAACCTGATTTAGCACCCGATTTAAAACAATAGCACAACGGATTCGACGGAATCTTGCTGAGCTGATTTGCTCGTTTACCGTCAACAAACTGAACGCGAAAATGAGTTACGAAAGACGCTATTGACGTAACAGAAATAGCAAACAGTTGAAATAAAGCGTTTATTTTGGTTGGCAACCAGTTAACTTGATATGTAAACCGGAATAATTGTTTTGGTCACATTGTGATTCGTAGGAAAATCTATAAAGACGAATATTTAGACAGCGTACTTCTACATCGGTTACTCAGAACAATACAATGAAAATTTTGTCACTGCATCAACACGAGATACATCTTGTTTTTAGTGGAATAGATCTGTTTTGAAATCCGGTGTGTTACATTTGGTAAATAAGGTATTTAGAGGGAGCTTACATAGTAGCCTCTCCATAACATCTTATGCTACTTGGAAACCCCGAAATATCGGATGTTTTGAAGGAGTAACAGACTGCAATAATAAGCAATGTGAACACTGGATGTCGCTGTACATTCATAGATCTTTACCTCTATAGAGCACAGGAAGAGTAAGAAATTTACAGTTATTGTTCGTAACGACCCTAAAGTCGAATAGCGAGTATTTACGCCTAACCCACAAGCCACATTATATTGCATAGAGCAACTTTCAACACGCATGCACTACAATAGAGTTATACTAAAGCGAATTAACTACCGTAATTCAACCTCCTCAGTCGATGCCTTCACTCACTTAACATCAGCTTCCACGTAGTTAGGTTAACTTAACGACTGTTTCTGATAGTGATAACAGGAACATTTGGTCTGGGTAAACTAAACATAACTGAAAACAGATCACGTACAAGTAGCTGGGTTGATAAGCATCGCAAACCTAAGCATATATACTACGCTCCATGTCAGGAAAGTGACATTTCCATTTTAGTAAGCAGTGCAGGCAACTGGGACAGCAGGTGCATCGCAATGTCAAGCCAGAAGGTGAACTCTTTGTCTTTCATATACTGAATTAGAAATACACAATAACTGGAATACTTAATCTGTTGCGTAACGTTTATATTACATGACAAGGTCGCCTGATATTTTGTAAGAGTGTGTGTTACTTTGTCAGCATATTCACGGCACTTGATTGTAATATTTTCAA
Source organism: Halocynthia roretzi (assembly GCA_013436055.1). Lineage (NCBI taxonomy): Eukaryota > Metazoa > Chordata > Ascidiacea > Stolidobranchia > Pyuridae > Halocynthia > Halocynthia roretzi. Next base: position 270,632 of record QRAM01000041.1, read on the forward strand.
GTCGTGTATCATTCCTGTGACATCGGTGACCCTATCATCACCTATCACGTGTAGAAACCGTGCTTACCGGTACAGTTGAACCTTGATAAATGCCGAGGTGAACTGAACCACCAATAGAAATGGGAGAAATATTATATTTCGACCTTTCCAGCGTTATCGAAGATACGATAGTATTACTAGTTATAGGTCAAAACAGTATGGATGCAGTCAGGCGCTATGCGCACGGCTGCTCGAAATCTCAGAGGGATTGCGTTATCTCTTTACAACGGTCTGATTAATCAACGGAATACTGTATAACACATATATCGATAGCTGAATTACGGAAGACGACCATCCTGAAAGCTAGAAGCACCAACACACCGAACAAAAAAACCTTAGCTTTTTTGTTATTGTTATGTAGGTTAGCGGTTTTGAAACTAGTCTGCGGCACATTTTGTAAAGCAAATTCGTAATCAATTCGTAATTAATAAAAGTTTCAGCCTTGGCCTGGACGTTACTAGGATTTTTTTATACAACCATTCGCCACACACCCGTGAATGTCTTGCGGTACTACAGTTTTTTATTGCCTCAATTATGCTATTAATACAGCCTGGTGGTGAAAAATTCACTTTATCCAGCTTGGTAAAACACAATTATGGAAAAAATCAAAGCCGTTCGTTCCGTGTTAAGGAAATTTCCTATTTATTACTATGCTGATCACGAGTACAGTACAGTACACTTACAGTTACAATACTAAGGGTTAACTTTTGAATAGATTGGGAAGATCTGTTGAGCGGCTGTGTACGAAAGCTTTATCATTACGTGTGTCCATAAAAGGTTGCGAACCGTTCGTCTATATATATCGCGAATCGCAATGTTCCTATCCCAAGAGGCGCCGCATGGGATGCATGCGATTTCGATGACGACTTGCCTTTCAATTTTCTCTTTGCGACTTATACGGTTCAGTATCGTCTGGAGTTAGGATCGAAATCGGTGATAGCAAGGCGCATCTTTGATAGTGAGAATTTCTTAGGACTGTTTCATATCAAACAAGCAACAGCATGGTGAGTCGTCTCGAAGTTTAGCACAGTATTGTGCAAATCATCTTTTGCATTATCTTTTCGACGTAAATGACTTGACAGGGAATGGCGATCAATTACTGGTGTGCACAGCACAGCACGCCTTCAGGCACGAAATCTCCACGTCTGCCAGTCACATCAGATAGAACTTATTTCCTGTGCGTGCCGGAAACGCATTTAATGACTGATGTTTCCTTTCACTTTTAATTCTAAAATCATTGCGACTTTCATTGAAATTCGCATGCTCCTTCGGCAATTCTACTGATAACTTTCGCTTCTTATATCACTCTCAGATTTGTCGTATTCCCTTCATTAAAAATGAAATGAATTATGTAGACTGACGATTATTTGTTGGAAAATATGCAACATAATCTTCCATTGAACGAACATGGATAACACATTTCACACATTCACAACATGCTGTGTTGTGAATGCTAATTATCAGTAACTAAATGTGTGTAATCCTTCCCATAAATTACTTAGTTGCCATTGCAACTATGCCTCAAGCAGAGTCGCCTAAAAAATCGGTTCATAGCGATGTGAATTACGGTAATTTTTCGGTATGTTTTCACAGGCCAGCAGAAAGACCAAAAAGAAGCAGGGAGGAAAGCAGCGTGCGCAGAGAGCCACCTCCAATGTATTCTCCATGTTTGATCAGTCCCAGATTCAAGAGTTCAAAGAGGTAGTTCATAAATTATATAGCAATAGTAATTAGACTGCTTATCTCTCTTGAATATCCACGAATATACCCGACCTTACACGGGTCGTTGACACGCCCCGTTAGAGAGGTCCTAAGTAGGATTTCAGGCCCTCCGGCCCTCCATGAGGCCCGGACCCATTTTTTTATTCATTCATCAATTTGATGCGCATCTGGATATAATTTCCTAAATTTGGTAAGGATCCGTTGAGAAATGGCGACATTTTTTCGAGATAATAAACAAACAACAAAAAATTTCGCGATCGATGTTGGATGGAACCAATACTCATGAACTTTAAGCTTAGTCCATATAATTTTTTTAAAGAAACAATGATAGTACTTATGTTTTATAAGAAGGAAATATTTCGAAATATTGTATACAGATTATGATGACGTTATTGAGCGTTAAATAACCCAAGTCTTATCACCGATAATGTATTACAAAAGTGACGAAATGTCTGTCGTCTGACTTGTTGGTATTAGCACGAATGAGTAGTTTATTTAGTGAGTTGTTTAGTACTTACATATACATATAAGACAAATAATAACACGAATATTTGTAAGCAAGCAAATGATTTCAAATTACATCATAAAGTAAACTGTGTTAATGTGAATGACAATGAGTTGTGTATCTAATCACTACTATAAACATGATAATAACATCAGTGTTTAACAGGAAATGAATTTTATGTGATACATACCTGAGAATATATATTTATGAAATGATTTGTATATACAGCATCTTTATATATAGTATTTTTATGAATAACATGATGATTATCAATCACAGTCTATCTGAGAGCCTAGTAAATGAACAAGACCCTTTACCTAGAGTCTAAACCATATCCAAGTTAAAGATAGCAAAACGGGTCAGTGGCGTCAAAAAGGGAGATATGCCGGGGAACATTAACCCAAAGGATTTTTTCCCTTTGGATTCGAATCGGTGGGGAGGGGATAATGGAAACATGGAATATGGGGTCATTGTGGGAATACACTACAAGATAAAAATAGCGCCACCGCAGCTAGAAAAAACTAGAAAGAACTGGTTGTATCGTATTGTTTTTAAAACGATCTTGTTATATTAGGTTTACTGTACACACAATTAATCTGTTGCGAATCTACGGCGTGTTGACATATCGTTACAGCATTGTGAAGTATTATAATAAAAATACCACTATAACATTCATAATATACACAGAGAACGGCATGTTTTAGTCAATTGCTTGCTTACAAATAAAGGTTCATTAAAACGACGAATGGACACGTTAATTACAGCGCTCGTGCTAGGCGCTTGCACGGCATTTTCGAAACCTTTCCCACATTGATTCAGATCGTGATCCCATAACGCGACAGGAGCCGCTGTACCGTGCGTAATTACCTTTACCCTTTTTAATACAAAAAGAATAAAAAGGAAAAATCGTGCTAACCACACGTGGACGTGATTGGTTGCCGACAGCGCGGCGCCGTGGATAATGAGCTTCTTCGATACTGTACTGAAAAATTCCGATACTGCGCTCGGCCGTGTAAATCTGGTAGTATTAATAGTCCCTGCTCTGCACATGGTTCCAAGGGTAAAAATCACAGAACGCCAATAGAAATGTGTATATACGATAGATCATTTGTGTATACTACAAATCACATTTATCAAATCATATAATAGAGAAGCGGGCCACGTTTTATTTATTTTAATTCATTTATTAAAAAAAGGAGTCTACGGTAAATGTACGTGGCCGGATGTTGTAGAGCGTACGCTAAATATATATCGCTGTAATGTTAAGGCGTATAAGTCACGTGCACTACCATTGGATAATTATTATAATCGACCTGCAAAATATAGCGTTTCCCCCCACACGCGAAATATCCCCAAAGTGCAGGGATGTATTGCATCACAAAACGAGGCCTGCAATACGAGAAGATTATCGTGAATCTGTCACGGTGAGCATAGAAATACTGGGAAAATGCTGATTGCTAGTATTACAAATAAACATACGTAATTCAACATTATTTTGTCGACAAAATATTAAAGTTGAATTACATAAAACAGACTTTCGCTTGTCAGGAATATATTTTTCTCGCAAAGCAGATAACGTGAACGCCATTTACCTTCTATCAAAAGACGGAAGTTTCATTATTTTATTTTATCAGGCCTTCACTATGATTGATGCCAATCGGGACGGATTTATTGATCAAGAAGATCTTAAGGATACCTATGCCTCTCTCGGTGAGTCCGTCGTCAAAAATATAATATAATATTCGAAAATATGCTATACCAAATATCTTGGATCACGTCCAGTACAATTACTTGGCAACAACTCGTTTTATTACAAAGCGTCGGAAGGCGTTTTATTGACAGGTGACAGTAAGATACAGTTGTTGCGAAACGTGATTTGTTACACTAATGAACCTGATTGTCTTCGGAAATAGTTAAGGTGCAATTTTGTATCGCTAATTTACATGCAAGTCTTTGCCTTAGGCCGTGGTATTAAAGACGAAAGAATTCGAGACATGCTTGCAGAGTCGAGCGGCCCAGTCAACTTTCAAATCTTTCTGGGTTTATTCGGAGATAAACTATCCGGTGAAATGAATCATAATCAGTAGTTCATATCATAAACCATAAGTCATTAAACATTCCACATCTACTTTTCCATACAATCATATCAGTATGCAGAAAAGTTTTAGCTGTTCGGGAATATGCATATTAATAGAGGGTCAAGACTATTCCTCAGATAAGTTCGGGACACACGCTCCACTAGTTACCTGTGAAAAGGTACTTCGTATCCTATCATCTTCCTCCTGAATAAGCCACTGCTGCCTAGGTCTAAACGATAAGAGAATTTGTAGGGACGAAGAAGAACGAAAAAGATCTAGAGTCAATGTTGAACGACGCACCTGGCCAATTAAACTTTACAGTTTTCCTCTCTATGATGGGAGACAAAATTAAGGGTAAGCTGAAAGCAAGCTTGTGGAAATGAGCATAATATGTCCCGGAGTGCTTGAATGCTTGGGAACAAAGTCTAAACCTTATACATACGGTTATCTCACTGAAATTAAAGGTGCACTTGCTCACTTGCTAGTGTTGGGAAAAGTCGAATTTACTGTAATATAGAAGTGTCATATACTGGAATTTGTTCCATTACCATGCATGATCATACAACATATCTATAGTACCTTATATCGCTAAAGTTCCACAATCATATCACTCTTTTGATATTGGAAATTTAGTAATATATATTCACATTTGCATTCACTGGTCACTTTTAAACACTGTGCACCACGCCGATTTTTACCTTCAAAGTTTTGATACCATTGCAATTGAAAGACACAATGTTATGAAGTACTTATACCTCAACTATTCAGGCACTGATCCAGAGGAAACTATACTACAGGCGTTCAAGATTCTCGACGCGGACAATAAAGGAGTAATCAACAAGAACTAGTGAGTACATGATGATTGCATTGCAAACATTCTTCAAAACATTACAAATTTATATGGTACATGAAGTAGGCGTATATCACCTTGATTTTTTTACAGTCTAGCAGAGATAATGATGACACAGGCGGATAGGTTTTCACAGTCGGAGGTGAGTGTAATATCGAGTGGTAATCTCCCTAAACTGTGGCCGAACGAAAGATAGAAATTAACACAATACGATATGCTATATAAATAATTTAATTTTACAGGTAAATCAGATGTTCGATATTTCTCCTATTGACGTTGCCGGCAATCTGGATTACAAATCGTTGTGTTACATCATCACCCACGGCCAGGAAGAAGAATAAATACCAACACATAATAAATACATACCCACATAGTAGCCAAAATGGAATTATCATTATCTACTGTTGCTGCAGTTTACTATCAAGTATATGATGATTGGGTAGTATTTACTTTCCTTTTATAATCATGATATGATAAAACAATACTTTTTCTGAAAAATAACAGTTTGTCTACGTCATGTACTAGTTTGTTAATTGATATGGTTCCGTGCTACCTAGAAATAATGTATTTATGTTAGGGGAATGATTGCATGGGATAAAATGAAGGATGAAATGGAATGACTACAGAATGGCAAGCTCAAGTTCATTTGTAACTTGAAGTTTGTGATCCAGTTAGCAAAACACTTGCTTATGAATAAAATAAAGAGTGCTTGTAGCTATAAATAGGATATGCTGCATTTCTAATTAGGTGCTTCGAGTATCATCCAGTATCTGTTAACCATGTAATGACTCCCTTACATGTAACTTCAGCCCACACAGGTAAACATTTATCGAAACTGCTCAGCGCATGAACAGAGATTACCCCGAACCAGGACGTTGAAAAGTTTTCAAAAATTTATCAATGAACTCAAGTGCAGTCCAAAAAAACGGAATAGTGTTAAGATCCTGTCCAATATCAAGCTGAATCTTTCCCTGTATATTCGAGTCAAGTCAAGTGATATATTCACAGAGAATTGAATCATTACTATAGACCATGTGGAGTCAATTATTCTGAATTTTCGTAATGAGTATGAAGCAAAAAATACCCTCGTAATCTAAGAGCTACTTTAGGTGAAATTGAGCAGTAACAACCAAGTAAATAACAAGGTGTGGTATAAGAATGTGTAGTCTAAGTCTGGATTGCTAAGGAAATTGAATTTCAATGCAAATCCCCATTAAAAAGGTATTTCCAGTTAGTAATGGGTCCAGGCCATATGTACAAATCTCATTTCGAACTACTTTTTTCTTAATCAGTGGCAAATTTATTTGATTTATAAATAGATACATACATGTACATGTAGTCCACATGATCTCTCACAAGTACACTTTCTTTACGATTTAAATATTCTTCACCCTTTGCCTCTAGCAGATTGTTTTTCTAAGGTAAAATTTCAGGAATCTGGCTTTTTTTCAAATGAGGTTGGCTCCACAAAATTCATCAGGCATTTTTCATTTTTAAAATGATCTGCACGAAAATTAAATAGCATCCTTTTTCTGAAACAGTTTCTTTAAGAGAAATGGGAGTGTGATATTATGATATAACAATAAGTTGTAGCTACCCCATCCTTTCCTTTTTTGTATGCAAAATGACATTTACGGTGGAACTGTGACATCATCGTCAAGTTTTTTAAATCATTTATTGTAGATAATCATGACCACGTCGTCATATGAATGGAAAACTAGGAATATTAAAGACCTAGTGGCTTTTCAAGCGATGTGCATGGAAAATGTATTAAATATTAAGATATATAATTTGGCCTACCTTCCCAACTCTAATTGAGCCTACATAGCGGATTGCAAAATCAACTCAACTCAATCTCAGTAAGTTAATTATCTTTTTTCAAATTTGTGTGGGCGTAGGCATTCCAAATCACGACATTAGTCCTGTTCTTCGCTATTGTTCAACCTCACACGCCAGTTTCGATTGCCAATATACGTCGAACACGCGCGGGCAACTACTCTGCGATTACGATTAAATTTTAAATGACTGCTGACACGGAACCATGCAACGTGTTCCTGGACCCTACTGAACGGCACCGCATTCGTGATATCACGGGAAGGGATGTGGTGACCTGTGTCCGGTTAAAAGAAAGTCACGGTCACGATACACCTTTATGAATTGTGAGGATGATCTGTCAGGATATGGCCATACATATGATTTGGATTACCAAGTACAAGCATCGATTTCTCACGAAATAAATTCTTTAGAAATTTCACTGTTAGATAGTATACATATATTAGGCGATAGAGTTAATCTCCAAATTATTTCGTTCTTTTTCGCGCATTACTGTTAAAGCATTTCTGCCATTCAGGCGGAATTTCATACCTTGGGTATACCAAGCTCGCCGGTCGCATATATAAAGACTGCATAATTTTTGAACTGAATTCATGACAATTTCAGAATATTTGATTCCGAATGAATAAAACAAGAAGTATTCTCAAATAGATTACAAGTCAAATCGCGTAATCGATAATTAATTGATCCTCTCTTCTCCAAACAAACTTTTTCCGCTCTCCATCAAATATACGCTTACAGATTTACACGTGACTGGATGGAAGTCGATGCACCCTGACAATACAACCCATTATAGATTTTTGGGTGATAGACCGCGGGTGATTTAAGAACACCATTTTAGAAATTGCCAACTGTGGGCGCGATTACTGAAGAAGAATTATGCATTGCATGTGTTTACCGTTGATCACAACATACTGCTCCAGAAATGTAGTTGATGATTGAATACAGGAAATTAATCGACGAAATCATGAAACCGACGCGTCATTCCGAAACTCCCACCACTATGATGAACCCTTGCTGACGACATATAATGATATTGTTGGTGAGAAAACGATTCACCAAGACAACTTGACAACAGTATTCATCACGGCACCCGTAGCATAGAGAGGGTAAAAGGCGCGCCATCGTGTGGCGGAATGTAATGTACAATAAAGCACGTTTGTGTATCTTATCGTAGGTTGTCCATCGCCTGTTTCTTCCAAAATTGAAAAGATCTAGTTATGAGTTCAACGAATTGTCTTTCCCGGCAGATCTGTTGTACTCAACGTCTTACAAGGAAGAATCTTATCTATCGGGCGTGTTAAGTCTGAATGCACACCTCTCTGTTTAGATGACATTAACCTACACAGTTTCATATCACAATAGAGACAGGTATACATCGTCTAATGGAAAAATGCAGTGTCTAAAACAATCGAACAAAAAGCTCATTTCCGCGTGTATCTTGAACTCGTAGGCGAAAAGTGGTTTCCGCTGGTGTTTGACATGAAATACATGATTGTCAGTTCATCGTTTCCTATCCAGAAAAGAAAATTCATGAGTGGGAGAAAGGCTCTCAATTTTTTATTATCGATGGCCCATAAGATTGGTCTTAGTCGGTCCCCTTGGCGCTCTGTTGTCTTGTTGTCTGTTGTCCAACAAATCAGTTCCAGGAGGTATAAAAGTGACAAAGCGAACCCCAATGTACATACATGGTATGATTCTAACAGTAACAGATGGAGCCTATCTTTTTTAATGGTTGATAAAATGCTATATACATAGAGGGATCATCGAAAATTATTCCAATCGCATCCCTCTTTTTCAAAGTAAGATCTCGTTCTGTTTATGTCAGAACTGGGCATGCTTGTGTAGCAGTTACAGCTATACAATTCTACTCCCTATATGTGCATATAAAGATAGTACCTAGATAGTTTTTGGAGAAGTTTACGCTTAATATGTTCGTAATTTTATATGTTTTGAATGTCATCGGACAGTGGTACTATACTACAACAACTACAACAATTCTCAATGTTCAAATAGTACAAGAAAAAGATTTTTCAGGAACATAGCAACTTCAAATGACTGCCATGTCGTAATAAAGGTTCCGCTTCCGTTCAAGATTATGATCACGTATATGACCTCGACAGGGCAAACTTTCAATAGACGAATATGCAAGCTTAGTCACCCGAACGATACTAACAATGAACTGATAATTATGGTTGCATGATACCTTAAACGAATCAACGCTTATTAAGTCTCACTAATTTACCGGTGTAGATGCTGCTATTACGCATCGGAAATGAGGTGGAGGATGAGAAAGATAGAGAGGGAGAAAGAGATGCATCGCGCGTCAAAGAGAATAAAAGAGAATGCAAAGAAATGAGAAAAAGGCATGCTACGCTAGAGAACATATGGATTATTGAGCTTTGCATCTGTAACTTCCAGCACAATATTGATTTCGTTTTGCCGGAGTTTGATGCACTCAAGAACGGTCTATACTTTCGCAGACGCTAGGTTCCTGCTCAAAAGTGGTGACACACCGAGAGGGGTATAGACCGTATCTGACCGACATGACCCAGTATATAATAGCTTATTGCTCGAGGTATATCTTAGTTGGCTGTTTTCAGATAACTGCCGTAGTTGGTGGCTTATACCACTAAGTATATACATATATATATAGGTAAAGCGACACGGTGAACAGGAGGAAATGAGGCACCCGGATAGGCAGCAGGGTGGTTAGCACTTCGTTCGTTTGCACTGTTATCTATTACGTAGTGTTCCGCGAGATTTGGCTAAAATGGCTGATCGAAGTTCAATAGTACTCAATTTATGAATGAAAAGCAGTTCTCTAAGTCCATTGCATTGTATTCGATTGTATTCTAATTGTATAGAAATATTTCGTCATCAAAAGATACAAGAGTGAACTCAGCATTGCTCTGACAACTACTTTATATTCACAGTACGTACAGTTGATGATCAACAATCAAGATGAATGCGCCTTTGTTCAAAAAAATATGTTAATATTCTTCTTCTTCTAGTAATGGAATATACATGGAAAATTTAATTATTTACATGACATATGAAACACACATTGAAGGGTTAATGACGAGATAAAAAAAATCGTTCATTGGACATGCACTTGCAAGTACAGCATAGAAAGTAATGTGAGTTGCATATTGCAGCGAATTTTTTAGAAAGAGATAGGAGCCTAACTAGCGACAGCGTACAATTATGTCTAACATTTGAGTTTGCGAAAGCTATGATAGCGAGTCTTCTTTCACGCAGTGATACATATGTTTTTTATTGCGTCCTTTCTTCTCATCAATAACCATATGATCTTTCTTCGTTTAGAAATGACAGAAGAGCCGTCGCAGGTATCCGGTTAATGGATAGCAGATTGATAAGCTTGTATCTGGTCACATGATCTATCATATTTTCCTGTTGCAAACCCGGATATTGATAAATTTACACCGTCGGATGGTTAATCCTACTTAACTGCAGAGAGATTCGGAAGAAATGTCAACAGCTACTGATCTATTTCGGGGAGGGGCTGTGTTTTTAAGAGGTGGCGGCAGCGGCAACAGCGCTATAGACGAAAAAGATACGATTCGTTTACGCGAAAGTAGCGAAGATCAATCCAGAATGTTGAATTCATCAAGCACTCTGAGCTATCAACCGAGTTACTCCATGTACCACGACAATGGGTACGGCGGCAAAGAGACCATGTCTTCCAATACTCCAATGATCCAGTTGAAAAATCACAAACATTTTTCGCCAATGATGAACAGGTACGATGAATTCTTTCCTTTTGAAGGCGCACCGTACGTTTATTCAAAACAAAGATATTACGATTCGGCTATGGGACATCCAGATTCCAGACTCTACTCAGCAATGGACCAAGACAGTCCTGATAAAAACAATAACGATTTCGGAACAGAATGCACGGTACCAGAACTTGTGAATCAAATAAAGGAATACGAAGAAATCGGAAGCAGCTCGTCGGCCATGCCTTACGAAACTGAAGAAGAAAATTTGATGGATGTATACGACCTGCTAAATCTTTCGCCAGACACAAACTATAAAAACGCACAGACTTTTAGTCAGGTTCAGAGTTCGCCTGGTCTTACCTACAGTCAGAAATTCGAATTAGACTACATGACTCCGAATGGTTTAAGCGATAACTTAAATTATCCGAGTAATCTCGATAATGAAAACCCCGAAATGAACGATAAAATGATCTGTCTATCTCATAGCTCAGTGCTTACTAGGCATAATTCCCTCGCTGAAACACTGAGCAATGATTCGATTGATTCGAGCATTCAATACAGTGTCAATCCCAATCTTCCCTTCAGAGACGGGAACCAGTGGAGAATCATCAGGAAAGAGAGTACGGCCTCTATCTCGTCTCAAAGTTCGACCAATAGCAATGGAGCCGCCACGGTGGCGAAAAGTGCAGAAGAGAGATTCGAGTTTTACGGAGCTAACGAAAATATGCCAGATTCGCCAAACAGTATTGTAAAATGTGAGGAACAAAGTGCAAACGATTCTCTTCCGACCCAGTCTTCTTCCCATTTACTCCACAGGTCGCTAAGTACAGATTCCGCTACGAGAGCTATCCCACCTCTTCACAAAACTAAAGACAGCTCAAACGGAGTACACGACACTGAAAATACCAACGGACTACTCAGCAACGATGAATTACTCACAAGGGGATTCTGTGAACCCACAAACGAAACGATAAGTTCAATTCACTCGCAATATCCAAGCACGGTATACGATTACAGCTCGTCTGGAAACAGCCTAGCATCTCGTTTACCTCTTATTATGCTAGGAAATAATGATTCCATATTACCTCAAATGGACGAAAGAAACTCGAATGTATTCGAAAGATATTCCAGCCAAGAAATGCATCCGAATCATCATCATTTCTCGTATCTAAACGACCAAATACATAATCACCACTCCCTGCAAGACTATCAAAACGGTCACCTGGCTGATACTTCGACGTTAGGCCATCGGGAAACTCCTACTATTATCCAGAACAATTCTAGTTTAATATATCAACCGTATTCGTTGAAAGACTACACGGCTGCTTCTCACTTTCCTAGTTCTTTGTCAGAAACAGCGGTAATAAAGAAAGTGTGTTCTTCCGAAACCACGAGACCACCTTATTCCTACTCGGCCTTAATCGCACTCGCCATCCAGAGCACGACCGAGAAAAGAATGACTCTACGCCAAATTTATAATTATGTGGTGGAATGTTTCCCGTTCTATAAAAAATGCAAGCCAGGTTGGCGAAATTCAATACGACACAACCTATCGCTGAATGACTGCTTCCGTAAAGTGCCGAGAAACGAAGATGACCCAGGGAAGGGAAATTACTGGACACTCGATCCGCAAAGTGAGAAGATGTTCGATAATGGAAATTTCAGGTAATAAACTCACTTACTGTGCGTATTGGTCGGTAAAGTTTTGGTAATTATGAACGCATTATTCAAGTAGTTGCTGTGTCCGAAATTGTATCTCCTGGGGCATTCGGCCCCTATTACTATAATAATGGAGATTGCATGGAAATTCGTCAGTGGACCTTTTTGTAGGCTTCTAATTGCATTTGGGAAAGCTAAAGCATATACTGTATGTGTAAACCATCCGTAATGTAAATGAATATAACATAATAATGATATGTAACAAATGTGTTCAACTAAATGTTTCGGAGTTGACATTACTTACCGGGATGATAAACTCCAGAGGGCCTGAGTGAAAATTTACGCATTAAACAAAGAACGTCAGCTTAGGTTACATTCAGGCAGATGTAGGATCGCAAAAGTAGTTGCAAAAGTATTTCGATTGATTATGAAAGAGAGTGAGCGAACAAACTGCAGTACTTCGAACCGTCGGCCATATTTCACATCGAAGGATGATGATTGAACATAAATGCATTAAAGCACACAGATTGCGCATAGCGGAAGCTTTGACACATCGCTTAGTCTGCGATATTAATCTCCTATAAGAATTTTCTGCGTGACACTTTTAACTACCTCGCAATATTATCGAAACAAGTCTTGAATAAACAAAGATCGCTGAGAAAACCAAATAACTGAAACATGGCCAACATGCTGGCAAATTGTAATACTCACTGAAATAATTACGGTTTCCGTAGCTATATTAGCCAAGAAAAATATTGAATGAAGCGAACTCAGACAATTATCTTACGATTGAAATGCACAGCGCCAAAATGTATATGTGCTGCAACAATTATACTGAAAGTAGTGAAACCACTAGTACAGAAAAAAGCGTAAGAGTGGTTTGTGAGCATTACATTACCTTCCATGCAAGAGAAGGATCAAACTCAAGTTGCATCGAGAAGCAATTCAGAGTCATCAATTGCTTAGACAATTTCTGATGTATTTTCCACAATTTTGAACGCAAAACAAACATCAGTTCACACTATTAACCTTGAAGGAATCGGTTTCGGCACAAACTCAATTCCGGACCAATGTAAAACGTCTACAATTTTGGAATGACAAATATCCCTCACCGGTAAATAGTCAGATAGCTTAATGTAATGAAAATACACGTACAGACGACCAATACACAAAAATGTACTCGAATTTCAAGAACAAAATCATTCCGGGTCGTTATATATATTTCGGGGATCATCGGAAAAATTCGGAACGGAGGGTTACTTTTTTCTCCCACACCTGTGAAACTCCACATAGTTGAATCCTCAAATCTATAATCTATTCCCAAGCTATATTCCATATGAATCCATATCATATGGAAATTTCCTCTCAGGTGCATCGCAGTAATAATGTGCTTAATAGGGAATCGTAAAAGTTTCTGTAGCTGTGTTGCAACACACGTTCTGAATTTGTCTTGTGCTCTGTGTGTGTGTGACGTGACAAGCATTCAAAGAAGGAAGCGGATGTCGCGTGTGATGCGCCGAATCATTCGATCCGTGATTTACGCCGCTCACCAGAATAACCGACCTTTCCAAGAGCTCTAAATGCTCCAAAAGTTCTCCTGCTATCGAGCTGCTGAGTTCGTAACTGAAATAGCGACTTATTCACCAACATGATCTGTGGCGTTATTGACAAACGGAAATGAAACAGCGCTTCATCTTACTTTACGCAAATAATCATTTGTAAACAACGTAAGCATGAAATCGTGAGCAAGAGACGTTAACGCATCGCGTGACTGTATCTGCAATTTAAATATGTATGAAATTAGACGAGGATAAATCATATGATAGTATCACATTTAGATACTTGTAGATGTTATTGCCGGAAATAACGATAGCTCTCCCTTGTTTGCGTCTATTACTATTTATGAATGAGGTATCTATATGCGTAGTTTCGTAGCAAGAAAGGGGGAGGGGGGATTAAAAAAGCGAAAAAAAAGTAAAACTGTGGTGCCCGCAGCATTTTTACTCGCACTGCTATGATTCCTACTAGTACATATAAACTATTCCGTAACACAAATGTTTCACTTTCTTTTAGAAGACGACGGAGGCGTAGAACAGAAATACGAGATTATCGCTTCTCGAGACGAGTGAGCGACATCTCTGGATTCGCATCTCCTGGTTTAGACGTGGAGGTTACGCAGGAAAAGATTCGAAACAACAGCTATTCGGGATCGACCAGATCGAGCAGAAATTCTTTCGAACTTCCGGCCGTGACAGAAATAGAAGACCAGGAGGACCCGGAACTTCCACCTCTGGAAGCTCCTTTCGCGATTAAGCAGGAATCAGAAGCGGGATTTTGTGGTTATGAACAGCAGGGAGGAGGAGATACCGTTTTAATGAGCGAAACCGAAACTTAAAACTATATTTTAAAAAATCCCTCGCAATACTATTATTATAAGGTACAAGAAAATACTGATCAAAATATTATTATTTAAGTGTGATGTTATCGACGAAAGGTGTACGAGTTCAGCGTGTACAGCGTTGCTATATCTTCAAGACCAATTTTATTGTAGCACGAACAATCTTTAGCTTTCCTATTTAAATTTTCAATTGCTAGTTTTATGTATTACTGTGAAAATTTGCACCTTTTTCATATCTTCAGATAAAGTGGTGATACGCGGAACGCCTACCTTCATATGTGTGCATGTATCTACTAAGAACAAAACCATTTGTCAACTATAAGTTATCGTGGTACCTACAATGTAGTTGTCTCCGGTCCATGTACAAGTTAGATTGAAACAATATTCGATCGGTAGAAATCTGTACGCATGATAGTAACTGCACTAGATAGTGGGGCATTTGAAGTTTCCAAATTTTTAATCTGCTATTAGATTGGAGTAGGGGGTGTCTTGTCATGTACAGATTTATTCCTTCATTAAAAGCTGTCAAAATTGCAATGTTTTGGGATATTTTGTAAATCTATGTGAAAACATTTTGTTACAGGATGAATCATTGCAACTCTACCTCAACGTAAAATAACTTGCAACTTGAACGCTTTGTTCAACAGTCGAAACGTAGTTATAAATTCCCAGACACATAATCAAACCGGGTGCGATTTTCAAAGCCCACCTACTACATACTATTTGTAGGTAGACGGTTGCGGTACTACAACGGTATCCAGCCTTGAAAAAAACACATATTTTAACGGATAACAGCACATAATAGAATGTTGTTATAAAAATATAACTCATTCGTCTTATGTTGCCGTAAACAGACCGGAAAATTCAAAACTTCTATCAAAACTGCATAACAATTAAGTTCAAATCGAAGAATATTTGGGCACATGCATTTTGGGACTACTGGAACATTACTCAACCGCGTAGTCAACCCCTTCCTGTATTTTATATCTCCGAGGTATTGTACTGTTATTAACCATTAAATCCAGTATTAAATATTTATAACTACTTTATAGTTTATACGACCAATAAATAAGAGAATTTATTAACAGGTCCAACAACTATTATACAGTTGCAAGTATTTCGTGGTATAAAATAATTTCCTATTTAATTCTTCCTGTTTATCCTTGTCGATATTTCAAATTATGAAGTGAATTTAGAAAATTATATGTGTGTTTCAGTGTATGATTACCGAATTTAAACCTATACATTTTTCCTTTCTTACTGAAGGCAAAATGGCACTTTGCACAATATTACTGTTCTTATATTAATAATAATTTAGTTCCGTCGAAATGTGTTTGTAAATAAAGGCGACAGTGGCTTATTTTTTAATCGTTATTCTCAACGTTTATATTACCTATATATATTATTTTTTAAATGTTGATACCTTTTGATTTATACCCCCTTTTCTCGTTTACATCAATCGCATCTCCTGCAGTGTTAAATTATATACATAACCTAATAACGTATTACTGTTGTTGATACTATTGTTATACGGGTACTCCCTGCTTAAACTACCTCATTTAACGATTGCTCGCACTTACGACTGCCAACTACGACAGCTAGATTGTTTTTACCAATTTACGAATTTTGATATTCAGATAATTCATATAAAACGGATACTTGACAACTTTTCACTGACTTTCACTCACTCGATCACCCGTCGGGTGACACCACAACAATATCTATAGATATTTCCCAAGTCGTTGGAACGGATCCTGGTCGTTAAGTAGGGAGATTATTTACCGACTGATTCGTTGAAGTGGGATCTGGTCGCTAAGTGAGCTGTACCTGTATTGTAATGTGAAAGTGTAACCTTGATTTTTATGCAGATTACTATTTATTCATTTCATTCTATTTTCAAGTTGCTGCGATGTAGCAGTAATTTAATCGCAATATAATGAATATACGCTAACGGGTGAACATTTATTTGCTCTGCTCAGTTCAGGTATTTAGATAATGCTTATGGTGAGAAAAAGACTTTATTCATTAAGTAATCAAATTGATGGCAATGCTTGACGGAATCGCTATTTTTCCATGCGCAATTGCGTTTACTACACAAATCTTAGCATATATATATATATGCAGTAATTTATTGCACAATGCGCTCCGTGTGGGGTCGAAAGGGGTGCAGACAAAAATAATGAGGATATTTGCCTAATCAATAATTAGAAAATATCTCTCTCGAATAAAAAGTTTCTCTGTGGAATGTCGCCGATATTCCTTCTACGCGAGATTTGGTGGCCGTGTTTACAACAACAACGCTTGTTTTCTTTCGCTTAAGCGACACCAGTACGAGATTAGGACAGATGGATGCTTGGTTTTCCTGAAGACGAAACAATTACTGTTTTCCGCCTCCTTATGCACGCTTATTTATAGAAAGATGCGACCCTGCGGTTTCACGGACGGATTCATTACAAAGGGCGGCCGCCGTACATCCTCTGTTTTTGAATTTCCTTCATTTCACACAGCCCGTTGTCGTAAGCGCAGAAAATAAAAGAAACTACGTCTATCAACCAAAAAAATATTACAAAACGTAGAAGAGAAATATTCCTCCAACCCTAAGTTGACCAATCTGAGAAAATGACGGAAACATGGGGCGTAGGGGTCACCGAACGAGCAGGCAATAGACCCGAAAAAGTCAGGTCAACAAACAAATAAACAAGCTCTATGATAAGAGGCAGCGTTTCACCCATGGCTGAGAACGTTCTCAATGAGCCTTGAAGTGTGCAACAAAGCAGAAGACAATAAAAAACAAAACAATCAACATTAAGACTAAAGAAGAATAAAATGTCTAGCTAATGAAAATTCACCATTAACGATATAGCACGAAACTAGATGTGAAGGAAAGCAAGTGGGTTTGAAATCTCTCCAATACCCTGCTAAAGTTACTACTTTGGTATGAATAACCACGCTTTTACCATGAAGAATCTGTGACTACTTTATTATTCAGGTAAATATTTTGAATTGAAGTAATAGACATCAGTTTCAAAGTGTGCTTATATTGTGTGGTTAATCAAATTTACATTCCATGGGAATGAGTAAATGTTTATTTTTGGGGTTTCATAGTCACGTTTAGGGTCCACTTTGAGGTTATGGAACTGATTTATAAAAATCCCATCAAATATATCTGTGTCCAATTTACGAATTTTTAATTAACAGAGTAAGTCATGAAAGAATTTGAATTTGTTCATAGAGGAGTCCACTGTGGTTATAGTACCATACTATTACAGTTATATGTTAGTTAGTTACGTATTAATTACAGAGTATATGTTGTACAGTACTTGTATTCTGGGCTGTAGTAATAGTGATCTCGAATATTTCTAGTGCTGTATATATATATATTGCATACTGAAGTTATACCTAGAGAAGAATGGATTGAAAATAGTTTTTCCAGAACCCACTCCGCGGACGCATATTTTTACTCATTGATTATCGTTCAACTGTCGGAAATACGGAATGATTCCGAAAGTACACGGTGCGTGACCGCGATACTCCAGAGTTACGTCATGTTACGGGCTCCTTCGCACCGCGGTCAAATTACAACTTCCCTTCGAAACATTTACGTCATTTTCCCATAAAAACTAGTTTTGATAATTCCATCTATTTCAGGATTTCATTCGACGAGATAGCGTGTGATGGATATGACTGTTTTGCTGTATAAAGTCAATTCACGGTACAGTTCAGTAATTAAATTCAATATGCCTGATATCGTCGCAGTTATTTGAGTATTTCGCATCTTTACAGAGAGCGATAGACTGCACAAAGAAACACAAGAGAGGATGGGCGTGGAAATCTAGATACTACTTTTATAGTTAACAGAGAGCTGGTGTATATGTGGTTATTCAGCAGCTATCTATACAAAAAAACTCGATCGACACGTCTATAGAAAGTCTCTAAAGAAAAAGTGTCAAATTTTGGGGGTTTACATGGGGTGCTTTGATCTTACTGGATAAAAACCCTTTGGACTCGCCGCAATTTGTGTACCGTTTGTTTAATGCTTTCAATTTTCGGGACCATCAAAGTAAGCATTCGCTCAGAGAAAATGATTATCTAATATTGAATATCTATGTAGATTCTGAAGGCGATGACAACTATTAGGTAACAGAAAACTACCAACTCTTCGTAGAACACATGCAGTTACAGCAGAGTAGATAAAGTAGACTCGGTATAGCAAATGGCAGGGAGAGCTAAGGCGTAACTAAGATAAGGCATGTGTCCTAGATGCCACTGACACCAACCTTCTGTTGAAGCTCTGAGATTGTGAAAAAAAATGCAGGAGCTAAAGAATGGTAGGTGGACTGGTAATTTCCATGTAGTGTAATATTAATTAAAAGATTACGGAGCTTAACTTTATTTTTTGAGTTGATATTACGGCAAAGTTTTGTTATAGATGTTTGGACAGGAAGACAATTTCAGTACATTCCATAGGCATTTTTTTTGGTAATACACCGATAGTCCCTCTGCAGGATATATCTTATACTAGTTATATATCATGTTAAGATAGAGCTCATTAGCAGAATCGTCCCTCAGAAACTAAAAACTGGGAATAGTTTACGGCTAGACGATGACAAATCAATACACTAGTTTACATGCAATTTAATAAAATCTTCCTTCCACTCTTATTCATTAGAAATCGTTACCGCTAGGTGGTGCTACGGAGCTTAAACCGTTATCCCTTTGACTAGGCAGCGATAATTCGGTCGGATTCGAGCGTTCGTTTTACAGAAGAAAATATTTTTGACGAGAGAATTTAGTTCGCCACTTCGCCCATCGATTTCAGCGCAGATATCGCTGCAGTCGCCTTCCACGATACAAGATGACGATTGCGTTGCGCTTTGGCGAAAAAAGAAGAAATCTAACTAGCAAGCGAAATGGAAAAAGACTACGTGGCTCTAGATCTCGTTGCCGCGCGCGGCTAAATCTTCAGCCGTCACCCAAAGTCGGCTTAGCGCTTAGAAATGAAACGAACCCTGAAAAAACTACAGGATAGGGAGAGTGTAAATGAAGGCAAGCGTTTCGGGAACGAAACGAAACACTTCTTTTTTCCCGAACGAACGACCAGTTTAGATGTTGTTGAATTTCAATAAATTGTATTATTGAAATTGACAGGGGTTGCGTAAGGTTCACTTTCGCTGCGAGGAAAATTTAGACCTCCTATTTTTAATTGAAAATTCTTTAAAAGTTTCCCTAAATTAATCTACATACAGGTATATAGTGAAGGGGAGATTTTAAACATCAGGAGATTTTATTAATATATTTCTCAAGCAATGTTTTCGCATTCAACTATAGATGTATACATTAGAGTATTGTTAATTTCAATTCAAGACTCCAGAGACAACAAGAAAAGGTTTTAGCAATTAGAGAAATGGTTCTAGTCGATCAACAGAGTCCCGCGACTGCAGCCATGAGTTCTTCGATACCACCAGCACCTCATGCTCCTACTGTACAAGATATCATGGACGTACCCTCGGTATACGACAACATTTACCAGGCTGGGAACATGCACATGGCCGGAGCGAGAGCCACTCATCCCGGTCACTACTCTCTAGAGTATCCGGGCGCTGCGGCAGCAGCCACGACTAACCCTTATCATTTATGGGCCGGAATCGGAGCGGCAAATCCTTACAACACTCCGTCCGCAGCCGCATATCTACAAAGTTACAACCACCATAGTCATCATCATCACGCCGCTGCCGTAGCTAATCAACGATCCATTTTTGGACCCCACCATCACCCAACTGCTACCGATTTTCCTTGGCTCTCCCTTTCTACGCAAACAGAATTGTTCAAAATGGTCCGACCACCTTATTCCTACTCTGCTCTGATCGCCATGGCTATTCAGAACTCGAAGGAAAAGAAACTCACGCTGGCCCATATCTACCAGTATGTGGCAGATAATTTTCCGTTTTACAAACGGAGTCGCGCCGGGTGGCAAAACTCGATACGACATAATCTTTCGCTCAACGACTGTTTCAAAAAACTTCCGAGGGATGAGGACGATCCCGGAAAAGGAAACTACTGGAGCCTGGATCCAAATTGCGAGAAGATGTTCGATAATGGGAATTTCAGGTGTGTTATCTTTATTCAATTTCAGCGATTCTTTATTTTACTCCTGGTAACATCTTGTAGAAGTGTACGCATGCACTGTGGTATACAACCCGTCGGTCAAGAAAAACAATAGTAAATTGTATGTAGTAGAATGCAGAAGATATATGAATACGATATTGCTTGCTTCCGCTCAAAGACAGTTGTCATCTCGGCGGCCATTTTGTATTTCGCTGACCCGTGTTGGCCGATTTCATAAAAATAATTCCTGGGCGTGATTGTCTCAGAATTATTCTAGGTACGGGTTGCGATGTTATTGCGCACGACGTGACGTTACACTTTGTGGCGTCATTTGATCAAGCGTGATCGAAACTAAATTTTACTAGACAATCAAGATAGACATTACCTAACAAAATTCCTTGTGTAAAAACAGTCAGTTTTAAAGAAGCCAAGTGCCAAGAAACATTGAAGATAATAATTCGGTACTTGTGAAAGAATTTATAGTTTATGTTTGATTATAACAGATTGGTTATATCGATTTTTTCGAATCTTAACCTCGATTAGAAAGTTTATATCTATTGTAAACATTCTACCCCGTGATGGTAGCAAGTGCATATATATAGACTTGTATATAAAATAATTGAAATGACGTGAGTCATCTATAGAGAGGCAAACAAAGTTGAAACCGAATTCTGGATTATACATCAATATATGCTATACACACTAACTTGAAGTCATAATAAAATGCGTGTCCAGAAACTTGATTATTCGCGGAATATAAATCTACATTACTGGATCAAGTTACTTCGTATTCACTATTTTCAAAATAATTTTTAAATACCTTAACGAAAAAAGATTGAGACCTGCGTAAATAAATGAAATAGTAATAATAATTTTTATACAATACAATTGTTGTACTAATTAAATAATAGGTCTCTATCGCACAATATACAATCCTATTTAATTTGCCACCTATTATTACAAATTGAATATATATTTCTAATCTAATTCCATTCCAACGGTTTATCACATGAACTTTGCAGTTGTCGTTAAGGAAAATGCGGACTACTACGGAAAGTTCATCGGCTATGAAAAATATTTACAGTAGGCTCAATTTCGCAAGTCGCAATGGTTTTTTTATGGGCAAACTTAGACTTGAGTGCCCCCCTTTAAATAACAAGGTCGTATTGCTTTCTGATCACTGACAACGTCGATTGTCTAGTTCAGACGTTTTTAGCCAAATATTGTTGACGGCTAGAATATATTGCGCCATCCTCGAACTGGATCGCATTCTAGGATAAGAAATTACATTGCTATTTCAACGGAAGGATCACAGTACATCGAAACTTGAACAACACAACTCGCGTCGTAATATATCCATAGTAGAGTAAATACACAAATAAATAAATATTATCAGAAAAAATACTGAGGAGGAACAAGAAAATATTATTATATATTTGCAATCACCGGTCGTGTTAGATTACGTAATTGTACAAAAACTTTAGCAAACCTTTTTTCGAAATAGCGGGCGCCGTTTTGTTTACGCGTTTACAGCATTGTTTAACTGGTAAAAGTAATAGATTAGACAGAACAGTTCGGGAGACAGAACTTGGGCTACGTTCGGTAAATTGTCGTACTAGGCGAGCGATAGATAAGGATGGTATCGCGTAAACTGACATACAAATGGACGGTTGTAGCACAAACAAATCAATTTAATCCGACCGAAGTGTACAAGAGTTTTCTTAGTCGATGACCGCGATAGCGACAGCGAACAACAACACATTTACGGAATGCTAAACGAAAAATTACGAAGTGTCGTTGATTTCGATCGCTATTAGACAAATGACTTGCATCCTTTTCGTGCGATAACGATGTTCAACACTCCTTAGCACATGTGAAGATCGATGTCTTCAAGCCAAATGAATTATACCGTGTAGTGTTTGGGAACCCACATTCTGTCAGTATAGATATGTCATATTGAAGTAGGTATGTAGGCGATATAGGCGCATTCGACGTGTACTATACAGCAACTGTCACTGCTACATATATATAATTGAAGAGTTGAAGCTATTTCTGTAGGTCAAGCTGAACTAAATTTAAATACCTAAATTTGCGATGCGTCTAGTACCTGTTATTCAGAGAGGTACAACAATTAAGTTTCTGTATTGTGAATAACTTATTGCAGAGTTGCACGTCTTCTGATGTCATCTCTTACTGTAGGAATATTGTACTTAATGATTTTAATCAGTTAAAATTAATTAACTAAAGTGAATTTTCTAATTATATAACCCGGTGTAACCCAGCAATCTACAAGAATTCATATCCAGAATAAATGTATCAAAAATTGGTCTCCTTGTAGCATTCATACACATACATATTAATTGAGATTATACTTCCTCGATACAGGGTAGAATGCAAATGAAACGATTTATTGAATCATGAAATTCCAAAACAAAAATATTTTGTATTGAGATCGTGTGATTTTAATCACATTACAAAGTACGGAGCGAATGTTTTTCGTTATGATTTGGATGTTTACGATTGGTATTACTGAGGGATGTTTCGAGGCTGAAATTAAAACAACAGCTTGGCCCAAGCCCCGTTTACTAATTAGATTTAAGTCTAAACATTATCGATTTGCACCTGCTCTTCCGCGTCTCTGTTCGCGAAGTGTTTTATTAGAAAAAGGATACTTGTGTAGCATCTTACAATGCGTGCTACCTCTACAAAACGTGTTTTGCTATCACAGCTGACGCTAAAACAACTACCAGTACAGCTTTAAACTTGCAGATTTCCTTAGAGCCACTCTTCCTCATTTCCTCATGTCTCCTTAAACATTTTGCTAGTTGCTCAAAATCTGAAATTATCTTATGATGAAACGTGAAGTCACAATTTAACGTGTATGACCAGTGTTTTCATATGATGGTGAAATTATCTCAGTTAAGGACATTAGCTGATTGGATAAAGGGCACTTAGTTTTTGTCTTAAGGTGTTAACTGGTAATTATATCCGTACTGTGCTATATTAAAGAACATACCCTTACTTAATGATCTGATTAATGTCCTGCTATATTTAGCTGTTTCCCTCTTACACCAGAAACATCTGAAATAAGGTTTATTACAGGTAACTGTAAAACTGTGAAGTGTCGGGAAGTTGTTGAATTCATATATTTTATTAATCAGGATTCGTCCTCTCTAAGTCGAACTAAAAGGAAATATTTTAAGTAAAGTCGATTAGAATCCAATCCTATCTATCATGGGAAATGACTCCGATCAAAAGCATCAGTTTATTGTTGAAAACAAACGCAGCCGAGCGATACAATAATTAGATTCCATCATTTGTTGACTCTGTTAGAAAGTATTGGTCCGAGGTTCTAAAAAGGTCGATTACGTAGTCCGGTATGACGGCGTGTGGAAAATGGGGGACGTTTATTTCTACAATATTTTACAGTGTGTATTAATATTTTTTTTAACCATTAAAACCTCTTGATATTGTTTATTTTGATACATATTATCTGCGCGAAAGAAAATAGAGAAAATTCTTTCCTTCATATCAAAGTCATTTAGCATTATAGAGATACAAGACTTTTTAAGTCTTTATGAAAGATATTCGAGGATGACCGTGCGGCGCATGATTCATTATAAAAAAAAACCGTTCACGGGACAGGTGTTGGCACATAACCTCCACTTCCTTCGTTCCCACGTCCTCGGCGTAAATGGCAAATAACTTTGATTTTCGTAGCCCACTTTATAATACGTTCGCCGATTTACATTACGGTTGTTGAATTTAAGCTATTTCCCCAATTAAATTAAGACTATAGCTGTTTCAGTATTTCTCTCCAAGTATTATAACTTTACGTAGTGCTATATAGATGTTCACTTATTTTCTTTGTTATGTGTGAGACAGTCGTCCTTGTTTACGCTATGGGGTAACGACATTGTCACAGGTCAAGACAAAGAATGGAAATCCAGAACGAACTTATCAAAAATAAACAGAGACCGGCCCTAAACTATTTAGCTGTACACAAACCCCTTTCACATACACCCAGCTGTGCCCAATCAAAACATAATTACGTAAAACCTCATTCAAAGTTTTATTGCCATACATGACAGCCACACAATAAAGGCATGAAATATTTCGTTGTGCGAACGAACTTGGGACACGCGTACCATTCACAGTCTGCTTAGGGAGTTAGTCGCTGGTGTTTACTGAAAAAATCAATGTGGCCTCTAACAACTTTCAAATCATTCCCGTGCGTATAACCGAACCCTATTGAAGTCTATTCACATGACCATAATATTCATAATATAAAGTAATGAACTATTTGACAATTATTAAATAAACAACAGATATATAGTAGGTTGCTCAGGCGCCTTTTATAGTGAGGATAAAATTGTCCCCATACCACATATCGTTATGTGTAACATATTTTACTGTGTGTGTATTTTTAACGAGATTAAATTATTAATAAGCATTTAATTTACAGTTTAACACTATGTTATACAGCGGCTGTTTCATTGCCGCTATAAAAAAAAAACTAAAGACTTGATCAGCCTTCAATCTTTTTTTTTATAGTTCGATGTCATGAGGAATAATTTTAAATTTTATGTTTATATTTCAAATCTTATATAAGACATGACTTTTGTAATTTGAATAAAAATAAACTGACCATAAAAAGGAAGAAGAATTCCGCGAGCAGGATACACTAAATCTATTTAAATTCATTTATTCAAATTAGAATATAGTCAGCTAAATTTACATTTTTTCATTTGAAAAAGGCTTGCTTTGAATCTGGTCATAAAATTATTTGTTCTCTAGCTCACTAGGAAATCTTCGACTGCGGTTACAATTAAGGGACCCTGCTATGCAAGAGCTGTGATGTATTGCCAGAAATAGTGTGGGAACGTTACTAAGGTTGTTTGATAGTGAAAAAAACACTACGGGAAAGACACTAGTGCTTACGTGATACGTTAACATTGAGTGTGTTGATAATCATACTGATGTGTATATAATCACGATTTTTACTCAATATTCCCATCACACTACACCACTTCATCTACTGTAAATATAAACTGTATCTCACGACATATCATGGGTAAATGCACTGTACGACCCTTAGACTGAAGCTCGGGTGCAAAGCGGCATTTCTCGCTAAGAGTATACGCAAACTCTACAATAAAATAATACAAGAGAGGCGCTGACAATACACTCGTAATGCAAATGAACCTTCTCGTCGTAAAAGTGACCTAGATTGTCGATGCGATATATATACCTGTTTGCTCTCGTAAATTTTGCGCACATAATTCAGTATTTACCAAACATTTTTCTTTGTTTCACTGGTTAGCCTTTATTGAATCTGCTGTTTGTACTCAAACAAACAAGGTATTTATTGTCATTCTTGTTTAACCTTACTACAATATTATTATGAAATCAAAATAGTAACGTACCGCAATTTACTACGCGTATAAGGTGTGATTATCACCATTCCGTTAAAAATAATTGCTATGCTAAGCGCTGACTCGCAAGTAGGACCTTATATTATCTATCTGCATATAAATAAAAGTGAACGTGTGTTCGCTGGTTTGAAGCTATACAAAACAAACCGGTTGGACTGATTTGAACCAAATTTGGTGAGAGGTCTAAGGGAATCCCGGCCGCCTTCACTGTACCACGTTTTAACAACTCTTCGCGATATTTGCCATTTGACCTAATCTTCAAGAACATTGATTTTGCTTACAGGTCCCTATTTTATTTTGATTAGATTTGAAAGCTTTTAGATTTTTTGATACGAACCTGAATACTATGATACGCGATTCAATTTACCCGTATGCAAGCCCAAATTTATGAATTTTTGAAAATAAAATGGAGAGAATCGGAATACAGTTCTGCTGAAGTCGTCAATACGGAGTTTACATTCCCTTTGAATGAAAACTAATGAATCTACAATACATTACAAACCAATATTACTTAGGAATGTCAGAATGACACGCTCCTCGATAATAACTATTGTAAATAGTACTGCTAATATTATTAATGATATTATTACAAATATTGATCATAAAAATCGTTAAAAAATAAATAAATACACCAGTATATCTAAACTTTTTGAGTCAACCTTTCCATGATATTTTTCGCATAGTAGTTTTGTAATGTAGGTTGTTAAAAAGTCGATTTTGATACTCTGACGCCATTTTCCACGTCACAAGACATCGTTGACATCCGATCAATATTTCAATACACAGAGGTCGGTGCTCCGAATAAAACTCCAGTACAGTAATATTTTTATAAATGAGGCAAAAGAGAAAGTTATCGATACTGGATTAGCCGTTCAAATTAACCGAGGAATTTTAATGTACACAAGTTTTTATGAGAGTTATCGTAAATAGCTGGAAGCGTAAAATCCAACACGGTCTCACTGAGGCAAGTTTTTGTGAACCCAAAAATATTACTCCGGAAACTGAACCAAAAGAATTGGTATAACAGAAATTTAATAAAAAAACTCATGAGAGCATAAACAAGTATGTCAAGCTAGTACTGATGATTCGAAGATAAAGAGAGAAGGAAATTCCCGTCCGCAGCGCGGTATATTTTTACGGTACATAAGAACGTACATTTTGGAATTTTTCAAATTGGTCCGGCTTTAGACCGACACTTGCTTGGGTTTGCTGTACACAGTTTTTCAAGGTTCAGGTAGGGGTAAGTATCTGGGTATAAGAAATCCAGGGTACTATCATCATTAACCTTAACGGGAATCCCTAAAAAGCTGGAACACCGGGCTCGTATGACCGATGGGATTCATTCTATGTTATGTATTTCGTGTATATCAATATAATGTAAAATCTCGTAAACTATTTCACTATTCCCTTAATTCTAATCTGATCTTACGAGCTGTAAACAATTATTCGGTGATGGAAAATTTCTGACATATGTGAATCACGAAAATAATAACGGTAGTTTATCAAACTAACGTTACTATATCGATACACGAGTTATACAGCAATACATTAAATACAATGGGCACGGAATTGATTTTTAACACGTGGACACTGTGATTATAATCTTTTTTTTGGCAACCCACACCACCGACTCAGCGCAAACTCAAATATTGTACA
Source organism: Halocynthia roretzi (assembly GCA_013436055.1). NCBI lineage: Eukaryota > Metazoa > Chordata > Ascidiacea > Stolidobranchia > Pyuridae > Halocynthia > Halocynthia roretzi. The sequence continues at coordinate 298,655 of QRAM01000041.1, forward strand.
TTCATTCATTAACAAATAGGTAAATTATTAAGAAATTGAACATAAATTTATTTAAAGATTATTTGTTCCAATTTCTTGCGTTTCTTTACTGCCTAATACACAATACAGTACTACATATTTCAACACTAGAATTTAATCAGGGAAATGTGGAATATTTGTTTCACGGATAAAAAATTGGCAAATGTGAGGCCAGGCAAAGTATGATGCTAAAGTGAAACTTGATTCAATTATAGAAGTGATGCACTTAGATTTTTTTAGTTCTTAAATTCTCTTACGTGAGCAATACTTGTTAATATTCGTCCTGCATCCTGTACAACAGGGTCAGTTCTTGAATAAGTAGCAAAGAAACCTCAAGGTATTATTATTTGTGCTAGTATATATTGAAGTAACAAGAACTCAAAGGTTAAAATATAAAACTTTGAATGCCTTGATGTTGCGTCTGATTCTATTTTGCATATTTTATTCCTTCCAGTGAATTTATTATCTCTGAGCGAGATTTTTGGCTGTATTAATCAATGGTCAAAGAGCAGACAGTAAACGAAGAAGGCACATTTATCTAGTGAAATATTACACGAAAACTAATGAGGAATTTCTCAAATTCACCTTTCCTACAAGTTCATCATGTTTGCCAAAACATTCATCTATATGACACCAGCCATCATTGTTTACAATCCCTGTGCTTATCCTCTAGAACACGCGCTAATTTCAGTTGAATATATATTTAGAAAAAAAATTGAACGAAGACGAGCGAAACGGTTTGCGAATTGCTTGCTAACGTGTGAGATTAATAGGAACGCGTACCTGCAGCATTCATACATGGATAGTCTTGCCCTGAGGTTTAGGCGTTTAAATATGTCAGTTATGATCTCGGTGAACCTTACTGTATCGGAGAGTCGCAGAACCGTTCTTTCTCAGTAATCGTTTCATCGCTAGTAATTTGCCTTGTTGGATTATGTCGCAGATAACGAGACGAGGTAAATTGTTTAATAAACTCTAACGGAAGCAAACATATCAACAACAAGACTGCTGCAAAGCCAGAGCGTAGCAACTGACGTGTTGGGTATGTGACAATCGCAGAGAAAGGTCGACAATAATGCAGCCGTTGTTCTTTCGAAAAATTACATACATTTCATGACAGAGAGATAGATTTCTATCTCAGTGCGACAAGAGTGTCTTGCAAATTAAACTCGGTATTCTAATCCGATTACATTAGTTGAACTCGTCACGAAATAAGCCGAGAGGATGGAACGGCGCGTTCCAGGAAATGCGTATGTTGCGCGTCACATGTTTATCATTTAGGAAGCTTTACGAATAAAACATTACTATGTATTCTATATAGTCCAAGGAAATATATTCTATTTTCATTTCAGAAGACGGAGGAAACGACGAGACCAAAGCCAAGGATCTGACGGGAAACCCGAGCGCCCTCGGGACTTTAATCTGCCTCAGATTCCACACCATTATTCGACCGCCGTTTCCCTAGCCGCATCCTCCCTGGCGAGTAAGTTCCAATACGAACCCCCGATTTCCACAATGTCATCCGCAGCACAGTCGGCTTACTACAACTCGCCAGAGGCATCGGCTGAACACAGAGAGCAAGTAGGTGCTGCAGCAGCGTCTCATCACCACCAAAATGGTCATCAGCACCATCACCACCATTCACACACATCTCCGATACAGTCGAGTCCTGTCGGTACGGGAATCGAACCACGGGAATCCGTATCAGACATGCAAGCGACCCAGAATTCAGCATCTGAGGGTACGAGCGTGGATGTCGATATGGTATCGCCCAGCAGTCTCACCCACCATCACAGATACGGTATGAATCAAGAGAATGGGCAAGGAAATCACATGAGTGCTGAAGCCATAGAATCAAGAGGTCTATCCACTGCTGTATCGAGTGCTATGCTTTCAAACGGATCGAAATTCATAGGCAATCAGAATTACCAATCCAGTGCACAAGCCCAGGCTTATGATGCACGATACTCGGCGTTCTACAACTCGTCTTCGTGCAATCCAAATAGTTATTATTCTCAATCACCGTCTATTAACCAGTCCATGGTTGGAGGAGGTATCCCTAACGCCCACAGCCAATATTCTCACAATTTTCCGTCGTCCAATAACCCACAGTCAAACCCGTTCAATTTTAGCGTCAATAATCTCATCCAGAGATCTTTTCCTAAAGTGTGAAGCCAGTTTGTTTTGACCAGTTGTTACGAAGACGACTGACTGAACTATATACAACAGAGTACCACCATGTGGAAAAGGACTAGATGCAGACTATAGCAGATAGCATTCGTGCTGACTACTGCTGGATCAGATTCAGGCGTTGGTGTTGCAGCGCAAACACCTTGTCGTATGTCGTGTGTATTGCATGTATTTTTCTATGAAAATAGCCATCACAAATGTATACGTTCGTGCGTTAATCGTCCAAATTTAATAGAAATTGTGGATTCATTAAGTTATGCGTTTGTTTCTCGCTTATTTTTACTCAATAAATATGATAAAGAAGAAGTTTTTCAGAAGATATTTTCAAAACGTTTACAAGATCTTAGTTCTGAAACAAGATACAAGGTACTCAGTCCCCTTATGATGACGTAATTGTTGAGCGAGGTGAACTGAGACGGGGTGCATTGATTTTCTAGTGGGTTATCGACAGGGGGTCTCAAAAAAAAACAATCGCAAACCAAACAAATAAACTACACGGAGCGTATATATATATTTGAAAATGCCAAAATTTCATTTCTTGAACGTTCTAGTCCGCACACTCGACCTACGATACGAGATATAAATTTGTGGTCGATGACAGTACCGTTTCCCATCACGGATTAACCGTGGCATCTGCTTTGCCAGCATCAATGAATTGAAAAACGGTAAGGTAGACGCCTTTCTGGGTCATTAGGCTCGTCTATGCTATTAGAGTCTACGTTCATTTTATCCTTATCACGAAGGTAGACGGTATATCATATTTCGCTAGTCCTTATAGTTGTACAACTACAATATTTTCATGCTGTGGCCTATACTACACTATACTTGCTAACTTCCCGGTTCAACTGACTTCTGTGACCCGAATAGCATTACGACATTGCTTGATAAGATGCTTTTTTGATATTAAACTCCGGTAAATTGACACTGGGTAGACGATATAACCTCAAGGACATTATTGAATGACCTAAAAAACGATGTCAACAAGCCATGAATGTTCTAAAATCTAAATTGATCTTCCCACATTACGGCAGGGTGATTTAATGATGAAAATATTTGAAAACAAGCGATAACCACTAGAGCTACGAAATAGTTCGAAAATAATCAAGTCAAATATTACTGGAATACAACGAATTTGTTTTTGCTTTAAACTACAGAACGGTGATTAAAACCATGGAAAATGTTTTTGAGGGAAAGTTGTCATAATTCCTAAACGAAGTATTTATAAAAACTTCTCGCTTAACGACCACACCATTTAACGACCGCTCATACATACGATGGTTTTCGCGACTACAACACTACCACCGTTTCTCACACTCAGCACCGTTATCGTCTGTAACTACCAGATTTCGAGTACACCTAGGGGGAAGAGGCGGCCATCTGCCCGGGCACAGACACACATACACACAGACATACAGACTGCAAGACTTTCCCGGGAGAGGCCGGGTCGAGCGGTTATTCAGAGATGAACTACATATATAATTTTAATGGTAATATCATACACTGCTTTATTTCATCACCATTGGGGTCAATTTTAGAAACAAGGTGCTATACATGTCACAAATGTCCAATTTCGCGTAGAGTTAAGCAAGCCATCTTGTAAATAATATCGTTTGATATTCAATGCGGTAGTAAGTAAGGCTATCATGTTACAACTTGAGTGTTGTTTAATGATGCCTAAATTCGGTGGCTAATATAGTTTTCTCATCAAGTGAGACACCCAATTTTATATTAAGCACGCCCTCATTAACACTATATACACTCTCCTATAAGCAAAAAGGCGACATCTAATAACAACCCTGGATTACGTCTGAATTACCTCGCTCAATTTAGGATAAGGAGAGAAGTATTCAAAAGATATGCAAAGCAGTTTTCTGCACCAACTTTATGCCTGAAGGACAGAAATAAAACAAATAATTACGATTCAAAATGAGCCGCGTTCGGTCGAGTAGCAGAAAAATACAGACGGCTAAGTTGGATTTCAACCATGACTAAGTATTTCCGCTACAAATTTCGTGCATTATCTTCCCAGTGTCTTATGCCAATGACGTTTCACTTAGTAATCGATTAATTTGACCCTCGTCCGTTGGGTAATTGAATATTATCGAATTTGTATGACAACATTGATCATGGACTGAAGCTTCCAGAGAAACGACGACGCTTGTCGTAGATATTGACGACAGTTAATGGCGATAGGGAAATCTGCAAGGGTCTGTCTCCAATAAAGTGTCAATCAACTTGTAAGATGTCTCTTTAACCTCATAATGTTGTGTTCAGGAAAATATGCGAGATACAAACGAATAGCTTAGAAACGTTTCAAACAACGCTACAGACTTTATGATGATAAATACAAGTTCATAACGCCTAATGAAATTTTGATCGTCGGAGTAAAATGGTATTTCGCCTTCCGATGAGTCGATAGCTGGAATTAGGGCTGAGAGGCGTGCACTACACTCTTCTAAGTCGATTTTAGGGCTGACAGCAGGAATTTGCTAATACTTTACACGAAACTATGATTTGATTATAGTATATGTATAGTAGTAGTATATGAAGTACAGCAAGTACCATTAGTGGTTTTGAATATCATTTTATACGAATACCTGCAAAAATACCAGGCCTTGTCGTGCTAAAGCAACTATACCTAATTTGATTTCGCGGCGCAGACTTGATTTTGCAATGTCGCTTACAGTATGCGAGTGATTTATGTTACATTTCCATCTTTCGAACATCTTTTTGATTACGATATTCAAGATAGAACCGGAGATAGACCCCACGAAATCCACCCTATTATCACCCCAAACGATATATTAAGAATAGCTTATACGTATAATACGGTATTTTTTATTTTAAATGAAAATGAAAATTTTACTGCAGTTTTATTCTATGTTGATTTGCACAATCAGACATGTTTATATGAAGATTTGATTCTACGATTAAGTTATTTCCTAAGTATAATATGTTGAGGGGGGAATATGGGGGTGGGGTCTTTGGTGACCCAAAGATACTGTAGGGGGCGTTAAAAAAATTAGATATCGCATCCCTACACTATTTTTGTGTTTTCTTTGAAGAACATAAACATTCGCCGCAATATTTCCTATGTATACAATGAATATACCGTGGGTAAACATAGTATCGCGTTTCAAACCCTAAATCCTATTAAATATGGTTCAAGAAAGCTACTCGGATCCAGTCTAAACAAGGTAATTAAAAAGTACAGTACACAGTCACCGTCCGTGTGAAAGCAATTAGGATTTTGGCTTAGAACGGGCAAAAATTCTAAGGTGAAGGTTGATGCGCATTCCGTCATAACATTAAAAGTGTTTGCGAAGAGCATCTGGTGTCACGCCACGATTTCAATTAAGTCAACAAAAACAAAACGGTATATGGTAGAGTTTGATTTTTGGCACGAAATTTACAGGTGTTCAACCTAATGTGTTACAGGTGTTTTTTGAGGAAAAGTAGAAAACATTAAGTTGCTTTCCTGTACAGTTCTCGTGTAGGATATATAATACACCAATTCCCGTCTAACAGCTTTTGTAATCGATAAAATTCTCCGAAAGAGTTCCATCGCTACATCGCTGCAACGCTACATCGCTGCAACGCTGCAGCGTCTAGCCTCATAAGCTGAAGTGGACAAGTCGATCTTGGTTTAAACAGTACACATAACCTATCTGACCTCATTCTCGGTTTATTTACGTTACTAATATTATGTTAATTAGGTGAAATAGTAATCGGTAGATGGCAGACAAGAGTTTTCTTTGCGTAATGAACTGCTGGGGTAATTAGCAGGCAAAAATTAAAATTAAATTTCAATATATGATCTGCTACTGTTACATTCTAGATCTCCTTTTTTTTCCATAAAAATTGGAGTTTTGATGTTTTTTGTATTAAATAAGCAATGGTCAAAGTAATCGTTGGCATATTAACCAAACATTTTATATTTTAAATGAATACTACTGAAATAACTTCGGTGATATTTAAAATAAGTTTGTGCGTGAACTTATGAAAGCAATGAAAAATCAATAGCATAAGTCCTATAATCGTACAACGCTTAGAGGAAACGACCACAAGAAATGCCCAAAATTTTTCTTAACTGTAATCGCTCAAACATGATCGTCTCAAGGTTAAATATTTATCTGTCCTCTGCATGACTTTATAAACCATCGCTTGAGATAATCATGTTCTTTGACGCTTCACCTGAAAGTCCAAATTATTGAAAATATATGTAAATACAACGACGTTAATCTTCCTCGGCTTGTTTATAAGTTTGAACAATAACAGCCTACTCTTTGAGAAGATGCTGCTGGCGCGACCTTATTAGCGAGTTTAGTTTGATATAGTATAAACTCTTTCATTGAATATAATAAAAAAGATAATTAGCCGATCGGCCATTGTATCCATTTATTTAACAGCTGAGAGCATTTACCGGGTGTTAGTAGTGGCCTGTTAGTAGTGCCTAATTGGTGCCTCGAAGTGGTCGAAAACCAAAGTGGAATGAAACAAACCTCAGAAACTAAAGTATTATTTCCCAGGAGTCACAGTCACTAATAAATATTACAAAAACTTTAACAGTATCACAAAAAACATTAAATATATTCAAACACTTTGTAAGAAACGACTATAGGTGGCCATAAGAAGTATTGATAGTAGTTGATTAGATATTCACATCACCTGCTTACAATTTAACGTGTTTTTGTACCACTCGGAACCAGACATTTTTTTGCACTTAATAATTAGAATTATAATGAACTATTTAACAGACGAGTATAATAATTAAATATATAGCTTATTATGCGTGTTTAAAAATGCATAATTGATCCAAAGTGTTATTAAATTAAGTGCTACATTAATACATAAAAAAACAGTGTTTACAGTAAACTATATGAACTCAGAGCTCAACCAGTGTTTATTCTTATTTCTTTTACTCTACATAAAACCTAATAAAGCTAGTCTACTATACGCTACCCAAAACAACTGCGATATGAAATGCGGACGAAGTTTGAAAATCATGAATTCCTCTTGTTCATGTTCAGTTATTTAATTTGTTGATATTTTCTGTAAAATATTATAAAAATATTTCTGTATTGTCCATTGAATCCGGAACCCGGTACATCAAGGGATTGTGGTACACATACGGTACTTAATAATAATCTTTTTTTCCTAATACGATGGGTGGCTTCACCAAAAATCAACTTGGTAACTCGTAAAATGTATTTGGAAAAAAACGAGGCTTGCCACATCATATATGTTAGGGATGCGCGTTGAGCATGATGGGTCAACTAGCAAAAGGGTCGATTTATCACACTCCATGAAACATGACCAAATTTGATTTACTTGAAGATACACACTACGATCACCGGAAATGCTAGATCTGTTCGCTGTCTTGTATTTCATAAACGAAATCATGTTCTCGTTATAAATAGCGTCATCGTTCTGGTTCAAGGTAAAGACGTTCATTAAAATTAACCTGGCAAGTTACCTGTACAAGCAGAGTGCTACTCGAATCGTGTAGATTTGAACCGATAACGTTTAGAAACATGGAACAATGGCTGTTCGACAACAAACCCGAAACGATACAAGAATGCGATTTATTCCTACCGAAATAATATCGGAAAATAGACTGTCACTGGAAACTATTGTGAGTGGTTATTCAAGATCGTCTACGACGCATCTTGGAATTATGGAACTGTGGTGGTCGCACTCAATCAAAATGGTGTCGCGAATGCAATGCAGTTTATTTCCCGATCATTTTTCTTTCGTACAATACATTATAATTGTTTTGCGAAATTCTATTGTAATTGGAAACTGAAAAGGAAAGTAATTTTAATAGTAGTGTTTTAGTAGATTCATTCTAAGCAGCGAAATACATCAGTGATAGTGCGCGGATAGGAGATCCACTTTGTATTCCATTTTGTTAAATACAGACAGACTTCATAGACAAATAAATACCACGGCGCATTAAAAAAATAGCTATTCACAGCTAATCCAATATCGTGTGTCCTTAAACTAGGATTAGACAACTGCACCAGTGTATGAAGACCAACCACTGATAATGCAGTAGTATCCTGCGTTAGCGCCTATACATACTGTGTTATGCAGTATATGGTTTATGCCATGTACTTGCTATACACACCTTAAACGAGTCATTTGAATATACAACCTGAGGACTTATCATATTTTCTAAAGAATCGAAATTCAGTAAAGAACTTGCTTTCTTGCATATCACCTCTAAATTTACAGCAATACCCCACTTCACGCTCATGATGAAATCCTTAAAACAGCTGAGCGAATCAGCGCTAAACGGGGTTTCCTGGTTATATAATCATATACTTTTCAGGATGATGGAATAATGAACTACAAAAATGTATACGGGAAGCTAGTCGAGCACATGCACATCACACCACATGTTCAGGATGACCTAAGCATACCAAATGAATCATTGGAACTCGCAGATAGGTTCTCTTTTTTAATATTGACTCAAGGCTGGTATAATTCCCGCTTCGAGACTCCAGGCGAAGGCTAGATAAAGAGCACAAAGCGGGGTATTTGTGTAATGTTATTTCCAATGTCATCACCTACGATTCACGAATAAACATTGATAGGAAAACTAATACAAAACTAATTTAGTGATAATTTAATAATGAAAATAGAAAGTAGTGCAAGCAATTAATTATCATGAACAACCGATTCATGTATGGAATAATCTGATCTGAAGGCAACAACGAGCACACTGGGAAAATATTGCGCAATTCTAGTCTCAATCAATAACGCGTCTTGTGATAATGAACTTGGCGTGGGAAACTAAAATCTATGGTTTGAAGTTGAGTGGGAAGAATTAATCCGTTAGCCAATTGTTTGCAAGTATAATCATTTATGGGCAAATTATTCTACGCTCTGTTCCGCGTCGGATCCGTTCGATCAACAGCAGGTGCTGAAGTACGGGGCGTCGGTAAACTACATGGCTGTGTCACTCAACCGAGTGAAAACAATGTGACATAAACTAAGCTGCATTGACATAATCTAGAAAGCCTTTTGATTTATCACCAACCATCACGATTTTTGAACCGACTACAAAGTACTAGCAACAATTGGGTTATATATACTACAGTGTCATACTACACATCCAAAAATAGCATTAACACAGATTAGTGTATAAAATAGTACACAGTTTATATTCACAATTGCATATTATAATAAAATAAGCGAGTCAGTAAAATCACAAGATCACAACACATAACTCGTTCGCTTTTATCTACATGCTTCTTGATATAAAACTAAATAATAATACTAATAAATATCAATACAAGTACGTTGGTTGTAAAGCTTTGTTGGATTATGTCGGTTTTCCCAGACTTACCGAAGTTACGAAATAATGATCCAACTATATGGTTATGAACCTTTAACTTCACAAATTTTGTGTCTTGAAAGCCACACTCCCAATAACTTCAGTTAAACAACTATTCAATTTAAAAGAAGGATTTAATAGAAATATTACATATATAGAATAGAATATAGAAATTGTTTATATAAATGTTAGTTTCATTTACAATCCACAGTGGTATTTATTATTTTGTCCAGAATAAAATCCTAATGAAAGACTCTGAATCTCATTCGAATAAAAATGTACAACGAAGCGAAATTTTCTTTGGTAATCCTATGAGCCTAAGATACGCGTAAAGTGAACTATGTACAAATTTACATCCTAGCAAACAAATGTAATATGATGTGTAATGAACTTCCATATATTCCGCTTGTAAAGGAGATAAAACTTCCTGGGAAATCTTAGCACGACTTGGCGGGTGTGATTGTATAGGTCATATTTAGTTTTATTTCACGATTAACAAGAAGATAGAACCCTATATTTTGTTATTCCGTCAATAGACCATTATCAACAGAGCTTTGATGTAAGAACTCCATATGTGAGGTAAATAACACTTGAAAATCAAAACCCTGAACATGTAGGTGCCATTGCAGAAATCCCCCCGGACATTATGTCTTCAAAAATAATCTGGGGCAGGGTAAAATAAGTCCTCTGACCCCTCTCTCGCCTATTAATTTAAGAGGTTAACTAAGAGATAGTATGATAAACTTTTGAAACATTATTTGTTCACAGGTTTCACATAATTTCTTTTTCATTACAATGTTGAGTAAAAGAATTTACTCGATGCAGCGTACGGGAAACGTTTTTTCCAAGCAGACGACACGACCAAACTAAATTTAATGCAATTATCCCAGTAACAGATAATAGGCCACCTAATAACGTGTGGTGACTTCAAAACAAAACAAAAATGACCAGTCGATCGTAATTGTGATTGATATAGCACAAGACAGGAGTTGTTAAACGGTATTTACAAAGTATATACAACAATCCTCCAACCGAAATCTCCGTATATATAGATCAGACGGGTGGACCGTCACACCACGAAACAGAGATAAAATACCCAAGGATATTCCGGCCTACCTTTGTTTTCATTCAAACGTCGTGTCTACAAAGATGTAAGCCAATTTGTATGCGACTAAAAACCAGCGTAACAATAAGAATTCGAACAACATTTATTTGTTTATAGTATCGGCGAATAACTGCGGAGTTTTTTCCCCTTACGCTCGATTGGCTGTCGCTTAGGCGAATCCAGCTACAGATTGGTGGAAGGTCACGGCCGAAGGCTAGCCTCTCTAAACTAAAGGACGGCTTGCCTTGTGGTACCAGCTGCCGAAATGGGTGTACTTCACCGACCAGCCTTAACATCAAAGTTTACTATGCCGGATACTGGGACAGCGTAGGGCCAAGTGTAGTCATAAATCATTATTGATGATAAAAAAAAAGGATAAACGGTTAAAAACTTCTCGCTATTTATTTCGCATATAACTAACTTTTTTGGGAAAATTAAATCGGCCGTGGACAGTTAACATTTAGGTGTCGTACAACAAAATATAGGCCCAACCCATAACAGAAAACGTTAAAAAAAATTATAAACCGCTTTTAGGTTATTTGTGGATTTGTACATATTTGCGGACTAAGATATATATGATTGGTATCCATGAAGAGTAACAGATGGAGATGGAGTGTAACAATTATGTGTAATAATATTCACGCAAGAAAGGTTCCACGGTCTGTAAACATGCTTTTCGAGGCGTTTCCGTATTTAGTTCCACGAAAAATAAAACTACAATATTTTAAAGAATATGATATTTTAACTGAACAGCTATTTGTCGTATCATTTTTTAAATCTAACCAATCCCGGGTCAAATGAATGTTACTTAGCAGCCGATAGCAATGTAATCGGACAAACCCAAATTACAAAATAGATCGTCTGCTTCTTCAACTAAATAAACGAAGGTGGAAGCAGTGAACTTCGAAGCATCTTAACACCCCCTCGCAGGTCGCCATTTTTCTTTTAAAAAAATTTCAAGCTTCCAAACAATCCTCCAGTCTGCATTTTGTAAACCGACTAGGGAAGTGGAAAGAAAGCAAGGCGATAAACCCGTCATAAGATTTTTGATCGATAAAAAAATGACGCATCTAAATATTTTAGTTGTAAACTGAAGTAGTAGACTGAAATCACTTGCAAATAGCAAGCTTGTAGACTGCTGTAGTGTTCTGTGTATACATACTGATGAGGCGCGTCGTTCCTTATTTCGCTCGCCGACCTCCCATTATTGGACGTTAATCAATTCATGCATTATTGAATGTTTTGGGTAGCTACCAATGGATTCAGAGCGTCAATGAGGCACAAATTGTGCGATAGAAAACACGCGACGCCGCTCAATTACGCCTAACATAACCGTGCAGTAAAATATCTGCCGCGAGGAAAAAAATTCGGGAGATTTAATAGGGAATGTGGTAACCGACAGATGGTGTGAGAAAAAGTGAACGACGGATGGAACGCTTTCTAAAGAAGTCTGTTACGATATCTGATTCTCATTCCTATTCGGATTGTAATCAACTTCTAATAGAGCTTGTGTTCGTACGATACACAGTGAATAATAATTGAAAGAACACATACACAATGGCAGTCAAACAATTCGTATATACAGCAAATATCTTCTATCCGAGATAAATCCTCGTCTCATATACGTTTCCTTCCAAAGCCCTTCCTACACTCAACTCGGATGCAATTCGATAACTCCCAGTTGACATAATTTTCCTTTCGACTGAATACGAAAAATGTACGATCCAAACAGTAAGGCGACTCCGGGAACCGTTGGAGTCATAAAGACGACTGAAACAATAACAGCGAAGGAAAATCCATCGCGTCATGCGGGCCCGGGTCCAATACGAAACGAAATAGAGTTAAGGAAATTTCGTTGTACATTGGAGAACGACAACAAGCGGTAAACTCGATTGTTTATGATGACACTCTGTTCCGTTCAACGGAATCATCGCTATCCAGGTGACGCCGAGCGAGGTTTAGTTTCATTCGTTAATTAGCGCATCAATTCGTTCTAAAATGCGCACAGAAGGACCAAAGCATCAAATAAGAGATTGATCATTTTCAGAAATTAAATAGCTGTATTTCAGCACTAAGAGTACTCTTAAGCCTTTTTTACAATCTAAAATTTTAAAAAAATCGATTGTAAAAGCACGATTATCTATAAGATATGAATAAGAGATAAAAAGTACCGTCAGTAGAATATACTAACAAAAATTAAAGTCTAACCGTGTTTAATAGATTATTCCTATGAGCAGAGCACAAGGACCTGACATACTTTTTATATCTAATAGTATATATTATAGCTTTTCTAAATATATAACAAATCTATAGCAATACGGTATGTAAGTACGTTTTATTAAGTGAAACCTTTGGGTTACCCTGTATAACACAAAATCAACCTTAAATATTGTTGCAAACACTTTTATCACAAAATATATATTTATTTTTTTATCAAAAACGCGTTTATCAGTTCCACTGTTAATACAATACAAGTAAAGCATAATTAAATCTACATATACATACTAAATACCTATTCGAAAACTGACCATTGACCCATACCCTCAAGACGGATTCACGAGATTCCATGACCCCCCCCCCCACATGTGTTCATGGAAGATAGAAACTTGGTTTATTTTTAAAATATGTCGCAACTACCCGAAAAATATTTTCCTGTACTAGAATTAAAATTATTCGGATAGATAGGGGCTTACGCTCTGCAAATTTATCTACGGACCTACGAAGGCCTGATCTAATGGTCGGCCTCATCTCTCAGAAAGGGTCATTATTCTGATACGTGAGAGCTGTGATATATACCGAAAAGTATTTTATACTTTGAAATTTTCGCAGATACCACCTTGTTGCGTACACACATATATCATGCTTAAAGTATTCACATAGTAGGCATTCACTTCGATACAGTGAATTTACTGACAACAGAACCATCAATGCAACGGGTGGGAAAATCCAGCAGACAATGCTCTATCGCCTTTGGACTCGTTTTGTAGCCATACTGTTCTATTCTATCTATATTCTGTACGCGTCTAATGCATTGTATATGCTCTTTGATGTTTCGAAATTTCCCGCAACTCCATTTTACCGTTTCATACAATGTACATTTGCTCAGTTTCACCAGACAGACGATCCAGGGATAAAAGAACGCAATTAATGGCGTGGTTGGGCGTGGCCTTCCCATGGATGACGTAATACTCAGAATGACGTTAGCCTTTCTATAATAAGGTGTTATAATTAAAAAACTGATGAACGAATAGTCTTTAATGAGTAGCTGGGTGGGAAAGTATCAAAGTTTTCTTGTTGCGAGCTGTGTTTCTACATTGTAGCGCTGTTTTTCGACGCCCTCGATGATGTAGAGAGACCCAAGACAATGGCGCGCTGTTGATGCTTTCCTAAGCAAAGTTTACGTCTAAAACAGCGGCTGTGTTGAACAAACAAGGTGGAATTTGGAAGTTTTTTTGTCCGTGGTTCACCGAATCGATTTCTTTTGTATAAAATCTTTACAGGATGGCGAAATATAGCGTGAGAATTTTGACCGGAGTTTCACCAGCCAAACACACATTATATTTTAAAGATTTCTTCACAGAATACATTAGGAAATTTCAGGGTAGTTTTACCGACAGTTCTAACGGATATGAAACGCAGCAAATCTATACTACGATAGGAAATGAACAAAGATCAAATATGCTTTACACATCGAGAATTATCGTATAGAGTACACCATCTGCACTTTAGTCCTGTTTGGTAACAAACTATTGAAGGGGGCAGGTGTTTTTTTACTATTTATGTACAATACCACAGGACCGAAGGTGCAATAAATTGATGAGTTACCAGGTAAAACATGGCGGTGAAAACACCGTTATCGGGGTTAGTGCTACCATTAGGCCAATTAGGCAACGTCACATAGTTTATATAACACATTTTTGCGGGTAACACTTAAATTTTGTTTCTAATGAAAATAATCCATTTTGCTATTTTCATTTTTGGTCCTTCTTGGATATCACCTGAGATATTGGACTTACGGTTTTACTAACAACAAAATTTGTATCAACAATTCCATACAGCTCTTCTGAAACTATAGGTGGTAGGGTAAGGAATAAGTGGGAATCCAAACCTTAACCTCTACAATCCCTAGTTTCAAAATCTTACTGTTTATATAAAGATATATTTCAAGTTCTATCTGACCAATAAAACATTGTAGCGTGCCAGTAGTTTGGAGATCCCCTAAGTAAATTAAATCATCAGTGATTTATTTTTAGATGGAAATGGATGGGATTTAGAGAGTACTTTATGAAATTGCAATTTACAAGTTTGCAACGTTAAATACTAATGGCGGTGAATTACACTAAGTTTCTAGATATCTGACGCGTATGGACGGATTGCAGCAAGTTAAGCTAGTGAGTAGACTACTATTTGACTCTCCGAATAAATCTTTAAATTATCTGATTTGGCTTTTGCAACAATTTTATCAATATTTATACATACGTAATATTGTAATCCAATCAAAAATAACAAATTTAATCTAATGATCAAACCGAATAAATATTTACAAATGAACTCATCTTTAGTCTATTCAAAGAATATCCAAATACTCTATATGAGTAGTTTATAGTTTCACGTACAATATTGCCTCATCTAGTTTGAATACGAGTCGGTTACATGAAAACTAAACTATAGTCACATTTCTACAATAGTTTGAATTATAAGTATATACTGAATTCTCGAATTGCCCTATCCTACATACGGATAAATAACCAATTTACAAGCAGAGACGAACAACCATAAGCAAACAATAATATTCTACAGCAATTGTATAAAACAGAACCAAAACGACAGATTGCATTTGCCCACCGCAACCGTAGGCTATCGCAAGCCGTCTACGAGAGGGAGAAAGTGGGAATGGGTTTTACACATTTGGGCGAATCTTTCCGTGGTAGTCGAATATATATTACTAGAGTTCTACGTGTGATTCACCTAGGTAGCATCTGCCGATGAACTTGAGTTCACTTGTTACGCGTTCGCGTAATTCAGTAGCGAGGAATAATCGCTACTTCGCCAGCATTACAAGGAAAAACGCTTGTCCGTGTAACGATATTACTTGTTAGGAACGCCGATGGTAAACAAGATAAAGGTTTCTGGTTAAAATTCGGACGTTTTATTAGCTGAAAAAGACGCGATGGTACGATAACGATTTTCCGTACGAGGATCACTGATCACATGGATGATAAATGAAAAGGTGTTTAATAATAACGGAGCAGCCATTATTTTACAGATGCCTCCCGTTCTGTCTGCTGTCGTTTTGTATCTGTGTTTATTTCAAGATTACCACTAACTTTATACACTTGTCAAAGTGTTGTTTTGCTATCTGTGAATCTTCCTGTTAGACAGCGGTCATGTTTGGACAAGGTAGAAAAACACTATTTTCTCGTGAATCGTTAACCTCATCGACAGCGTGATTAACGAAATGGTAATTACCTCAAGAAAAAAGACTTTTTCTAAAATTCTTTTAGCTTTTTATCCAGGCTTTTACATATTGACATGCAGTGACGACTAAAAAAAATCGGTGCTACTCTGGTATTTCATTTACGTCATGTCCCGGTTACGGTTAAAACTAGAATTAAAAAAAAATGAAAATTAGTCAAGAAAGATAACTAACCCTAACCCATATCCCCCGAAATGAGGTAGACCTGTTAATAGCTCCAAGAATTCCATTATGCTCAGGGTGAATCTGCTAAACTGAATCAAGGTTCTTAATTTACATGATGACTGTAGTGGGTTTTTTTACTGATAACATATATTTTTTTAAATAGAAGAATACTTAAATACATGAAATAAATTACAGTTAAATATTTTTTTAAACTTAGGACCCTTTACGATTAGCTCGGGTGTCCAGAGTATTCTTATAAACATACTTACACAGCAATATTTATTTCTGATTACAATTCGTATATAACGAGACTGCACGCGAAATTATTTCATATATTGTATACCTAATACCCGTGTTGCTTGTTAGCAAAGTAGAAGCCCATCGCCCCGCAGATGCGCATAATTACGGAATTTTCGTAACTCCCCGTTTGTTTACGGTATCGCAGCGGTAACAATAACTTTCTTTCCTGTTTCGCAATAAACATTTTGCTCTCGGAAAACGCATCGTGCAAATCATTACTGGTAACTTTTCAAACGGTCAATCCGTGATAGTTACTCGTACATGCACAAACCGGTGCTAAATTCGTTAAGTCTTGTAAATCGAATCAACAAATTAAAAAAAAAAACGGTAGCGAGACCGACTTGGTAGTCTACTATACTCCGAACCCATCATATTAACAGCAGAGTAGTTTCTCTCGCATCATCGCGAAATAGCCAGTAGTCTCTTCTTTACCAACGCGAAAAGCAGTAATCAAAATTTGGGTAGTTATAACCTAGTCAGGAAAGACGTATTACAGCGACTCAAATTCAATTTCTCAGTAGTAAGAAAATTTCTACAAGATAAAACTTCATTTGACACAGTTATTTTGAAGGCGCATCGAAAAATGGCAACTGCACGGTGAGTCTTTTTAAAATTTAACTATTAAAATCGAGAAAGTGCTACATCTAGTCCATAGTACGTGTACGCTACACTCAAAAACGCTGTAAAGAAATATTTAAATTTTGATGGAATATTGAATTCAGCATATAGCCTCTTTCTGTTATATTTACTTCACGTTAATTAAACTCCAAGCTCTGCAATACAAGTAAAGTCAAAGTAAAAATATTATCATTTTTTCACAATTAAAGGAATAAATCCTCTTAGACTGCTTTATGTTTCCTCGCTTATCACGTCATTAACAGCACTGAACTGAAATAATGGCAAGTGCAGTCATTTTACTAGCAGGTTATTTTCACCGTAAATATCAAAACTTGGTTGCCTAGAGAATAAGAGTTGAACGAGGCTGCTTTTAGCAATAGCAGCCATATTATTAGTGTAGCGTGGCGTGTTTATTTTGAACTTGTTTACCCATTGCAAAAGAAATAAAATTCTTGCTGTTGTGTGACACAATAGCTGCTTGTGGTGATAAGTTTTTTAGTGTTGTCTGCGGTAACCAAACTATCCAGAAAACGATCTGTGCTTAATGCAAGCACAAAAAAAGAAGCGGATACTGACAGACAAAGGCCTAGAGGCCATCAAAAAAAAAAAGTTTGTGTATGAATTCGTTACGACAAAATATGCTGACTTTTCCTAAGAACTGTGATACATAAGGTAGAGAAGCGTTTATATTCGGTTTGTATAGGTAAATTATCACGTATCTGTGTAAGTTATGCGGACATTCTATTTTTCATCGATGTGCCTGAAACGACTTGGTGTTTGTGGCCAAATATCGACGCGACTGATATCTGACGACAATCGGAGTTTCCATCTTTTTTATTTATCCAGTATTCTCTAATTGTCTAATACAATATTTTGAGTTGAAACTTAAATATGACTTGAATTATTTGCACTCAAACACGTCCGTGTCGGCAAGCCGGAGGAGGAATATTTTAGTCAGTTTTCAAAACAAAACAGTTAAGAATCTCCAAGTCGGAAGATAGCTCTCATAAGAAAACTGTAACAGTGAATAATATCCTATAAATTGACGTACTGCAATTCCTTTATTTTTCGAATGAAAAATTTATGATTTGTGTCATAGATAGTTGGGATGAAATGTGGTGTAATTAGTGCGTTCTATTTTTTATTTTGTTTGGCACCCGTCCGGACGATTGAACTTTCAGGTAATTTATGCTTTCAAATATACAGCGTTAAATATAAATATGATAATAAGTGTTGTCGGGCTCCTACCAGCGAAGGTTATCTGGTTGTGCTTGGCCCCTGGAGTACCAAGTACTACTACAAAGAAAACAACCAGTACCGTAATTTGTGTTTGATAATAACAAAAGTGAAAGCGACCAGATAATATTAGATGCATTATACTCATGTGCGCGCGTCGACAACATATTCGAGAACGGCGCATGCAAAGGTCGGCAGCCATTTTATTTTAGTCATTTCCATACGAGTCGATTTTTCCTTCGTTTTCGATAGTACCGCGTCGGGTCAACATTCAATATTTCTATTAGATTTAGAAACGCGTTCGAAGGCCTAATACTTATCAATATTATGTGAATATCAACATACTAATATTTTTAATACTGGTTTTTCAGGTAAGGGAAATTGCTGATTAGATAAGAGAGTTGCAATAGCATGATATACAATTTGAACAGTTCTGAACGAGGGCACAATCATCGAATTCCTCAACTTTCCCGCGACTTAGGACACTACAAAACAGACTTCGAAAGCAGACGTGTTCATAACGGGAATTATTTCGACTACAGAAAATTACCGATTCCAGCAACGAAAGAACTTGATTTGAAAGTTCGCGTGGACTGCAGATACGGACAGAATTACGATTTTCCAAGCGAAATAAATAATTTGAAACCCAAGACCTGGATAGTACGAGCGACGGCGACAGCGACAGCAAAGAAAAACACACCGTACGGTTACGAAACAGAAATTATTCCAGGTAAGACGAATTACGCGATGAATTCTATGCCTCATCATCTCTCACATCACGCGACCCAGCACGATATTTTGGACGGCTCAGGAGTTGGAACGGGGCCCTCACCAATTTACGACAACTTTTACAACCAAAATGCGATAGCTGCGCAAGCGGCGGCGGCAGCTCGGAGCCCACATGCTGTAGCGGCGGCAGCCGGTCATCCTCACTACCCGTCGGCACTCGATTATTCCCCGGGATCTTCAAACCCCTATCTATGGCTTAACGCGGCGGCTGGATCAACTGGCATTAATGGCACGACAAATCCATACAGTTCATCGTCCTACATGCAGTCCGCCACTTATGGCGCGGCTGCCATGGCCGCTGCGGCTGGACAACGTCAGTTTTTCGGATCGAGTTTTGGGTCGGATTTCGCATGGCTCTCGCTATCGAACCAAACAGATTTGTTCAAAATGGTTCGACCTCCTTATTCGTATTCAGCACTGATCGCGATGGCTATACAAAATTCTCCAGAAAAGAAATTGACTCTAGCTCAAATCTATCTGTACGTTGCCGAAAATTTTCCGTTTTACAAGAGAAGTCGGGCGGGATGGCAGAATTCGATAAGACACAATTTGTCGCTGAACGACTGCTTCAAAAAAGTTCCCAGAGACGAAGACGACCCTGGCAAAGGAAACTATTGGGCACTGGACCCGAATTGCGAGAAAATGTTCGACAATGGGAATTTTCGGTAAGAAAGTTATTATACGTTACTATAGTTAAGCATACGTTCTTTACAAGTTGCAATCATGAATACACAGCTAAGCCTCTCCTATGTACAGCAATTACAGTAAAAGTTTACTGGTACAATCATACATAAACAGTTGGTGATCTAAAAAAACACATTGCTGATCTATTTTTATCAAAAAACCGAAGATAGAAGTAGAAAAAATTGGGTATTGACTGATGAACTATTTTCCAGTCTCCTGGTTTCTAATATTCATGCAAGGGAGGTTATTAACAAAAGTTTAAGGCACTGTTTTATGAAGTTTATCTACAACCCATCCCGGCGTATACAAATCAAAAACATACTGGAGGTAGAGAAAGAATAACATAATTTAATGTCTAAATACAATATTTTAATCACCTACTCAATGGGAGTTCTAATTTGTATTACCAACGGTATTACATTTCATCTAAGTTAGTGAAGAACTATATGTGTATATACATTCAACCCTCCGTTTAACGTGCCCCAAATCCTGCCTCCCACCCAACCTGGGTTTGCGGATGCAACGGGCAAAATAGTATAATATATTGTTGTATTATAACATTATTTTATTTTAAATTTTACATTCAACGTTAATAATGGTCTGTGTAAATGGTAATTATGGATGATAGTCCCAGCATTCATCCATATTAGCCTTATATATATAAATGTTGGATTTATAGCTTCGTTACCACTCGTATTTTGTTATTAAAATTGCCTGCGCCTGCACCCCTTGAAAATGAGGACAACTGAAATTAAACCACCTTTTTTAGTCCGTTAAATATATTAAGTATTTGTAAATCCACGTCTGGGGAAGGTTTTCCAATTGAGCCTGCGAAAAGAGACCCCAACCAATCAGTATGTGGTTGCAGGTAGCCGGTTGAACTGTGTCCAGCAACGTTGTTATTGTAGTTATCACACAACAGAAATTATATTGAAAATGTGTGTACGCTGTCAATAAGGAAATGTTGGTGTGGAAACAAAATATTTAGAGTTTCGAGCTAAATGGACACTATTAAAACCCCATGTATTATTCAGTATATTTACATTATAAGTGGAGCGGTCAGCGACGAGCTACTGCTTTTAAGATAATGCGCCAAATAGTGAGCAAAACAGACTTCAATTAACACCCACAAACATCTAGGCTTGGGGCCAAAAAAGGTTCGATTTTCCACGAAAAAAGGTACTTTTTTAGAAAATACACCAGTACTTGTTTAGAGAACGAGAATAAAATCTTTTCAGGATCTATCCGGTACGGAAATGTATTAGGCAACTTTTTACACTTTTCGGATAAAAAAGCATATTTCATAAATGAAAATTGACACCGTATGACAGTTTTGGGAACGCAAATGGAGTGCGGCAAAGAATTATTCATAAACTGTTGACTAAGTCCTCGAATATCTCCAGACTAACGAGCGGCTTGTCAGAAAAATTGTTTATTGCTAAATTTTATGCATGTGTGACTAAAATAAGCGACTCAAGCACCTGCTCCAGAGCAAATCCTTCGCATACGTACATTATTTAGTAAGCGACTGATCGCCTATAGCCTGCTGTGATGGGGCAACAAGTACTCGAAGGCCGTCTAATCCGTAATTGTTTTAAAAACAGCGTCATGCAAAAGCCAATGGATCATTGCGAACAGTAATCAAACAGTTGAGTCGAGCAGATTTTTAGTCTCGCACGAGGCCATGAACTGTCCTTGACAGTGCTCCTATAACTGTTTATATTAGCTACATAATTTCGGGGTTGTCTTTCATGAAATATAATATTACAGGAATATATCATAATTTCACGTCTTTCACATTTTGGCGGGCCAGAGAAAAATGCTCAACAACCTCAATGGTAAAATTGAATTTAGTAAATATACGAGTTCTAGCGGGTCTGTTGTGGCCCGTGGTCCGTAGTTTGGAGAACCCCCTCTGTAAGCAGGGAGGCATTACGGGAGACGAATTTCTATTTTCCTATAATGGGATAATAGAAAATTAAACAGTTATCTAATTTCGGGTAAGAGAAGTGAGATCGAGAATCTATAGTATATGTGGCATTGTAGGCCTGCGTGACATGCAGAATGAATTCAGATTAAAAAATCAAGTTAATTTGATGATTTCCATCCCTATTTGCTATATATTCATTTCAAATCTTCATGTCTCCTTACATTATTAAAATCTTAAACGGTTTTACGTCGCTACCAGCAAAAAATCACAAACCAAAACTCATTCAACAATAATTTGCAGGTTCAAATATCTATTTTTCGCACATGACCTCAAAATAAACAGAAATTAACGTAAAATATTGCCTCTGGTCTAGAGGGCGCTTTTATCAAAGGTGACCGGCGTTTCATAAACATTATCATCTCATATTTACTGCTCACAGGTGAATGGTTCGAGTTGTTTACCGAAGACATCGTAAACAATATTATTCTTGTTTGTAAACTAAAGCCGGAAACGTAAATTTAAACTAACATCCTAGTGAGATCTTTCAAATTACTGTCGTATTTTCACAGTTCGAACGATTTTTGACAATTAGTTTGACAATTTGATGAATCCCCGATTACGAGTTTGTGACTACTGAACTAATTACTATAAGAAAATCAACGATAAAGAAGAGAGCGGTTGCGTCGACCGAGACTGGAAAATCTGAAACCAATATTGTTTCTGGCTGCAACAAAAATTTACACATTAAAAGCGAAAAATCTGATGACAGCCAAGACATTTGATCTTAAATTTCGATGACAGCTATAGGGGGTAAAGTTTACACAACTTCATCACGAATAACTTTGAAATACATGACATTCAAAGAATAGAATAGAATAAAAATAGTAAAGTAGTAGTCAAAAAGTAGGATTATAAAGACGAGCAAAACTGATTTACTTCAAATTATCAAATATGGGAGCGCTTTTTTGTGACAACCATACACCCCGCTAAGATAATTGAATTTTAATGAAGATTTCATGTTACAACGGAGTCGACCGAGGTCAACATTCGACTACATATTTCGAACCAATTTACTTTTTTACGCTGCCAATAACCTATGTAACTCGAATCCTAATTTTGTCGTAACCGTGTCGCACCTACATCCTGGCTAGGCTGTTAGCAACGTTTCTCAGCTTGTTGAGGAGACAAGAAAGAAGCGGACGTAACAAAACGGATTTCAACACATGTACCGACGGAAACGTCTGCACTAAACAGACCATACACGCACTCTGCACACCGTTCTGTGCGAACTTGGCTACCGTTACAAGTTCATTATTTTAGATACTCTCTCGATTTTCCACTTACCTAATAACTCTACATATTTAGAGCTTAAGTCCGAAACAAAGAATCTATTCAGTAAATACCTTACAGCAAAAGCGCGGTATACATAGAAGTTATACAAGAAATTTCAAACCACTTACCATTTCGTTGCGAAAATTTATGGAACACGTCAGTTCTCGGTAGCTGGAAACGGTAACTGGCTCCGGATTCACCAAACGAGAATTCTTCAGTTAAAATTCACGAATTTTTGAAATAAACTTCTGACTCTTTACTAATACTCCAGTAACTCTAGCACAAACTAATATCAGTTAAAAAAATAAACAATATGTGATGTGAACTCTCATGTTGAAGAAAGTGTTTGGTAATAAGCCTGTTTTCTTGCTGAATGCAAAGCGAACTTAGGAAGCAAATCGAAATCCGGTCATAAAAAACACCCCCATTCAACCGGAACCTCTGAACCCGGCAATAGTTCCTCTTAGACTTAGATGTCTTGAAAAAGGGGAAATTTTCCTTCCTGATCTTTCACGATTATGAAACTATATTTGGTCATATTCATGTTTTCATGACGTACCGTGTTCAATCGACGCGTACTACGCTGTCGTGTTGTGCAATGGGAAATCAACGTTCTGTATCTGTTCGTGTAGCTGTCACGGTCCAATGTTTTTAAAACGTTAAAAGTTAGGGTCCCTTGCAGTCCTGGTGAAATTTTTATTCCGATTCAGCAATACATACTGAATCCTTTACGCCATCCTGACCACACTCCACAATCACAATTCAAAATAGGCTAAACCCCCTCTGCATCCTACTAAACACGACCTTGTAAAGTAAAGTAATCAAATCGATACACTAAAAAGGATAAACAAGAGATTATAGAAGATCAGTGTCGGGTAGAATTAAAGATAACAAGCAGTTCAACTCAATTATCATATCGCTGTAACAAATTAACCCAATCTGACAGAAGTACAAGATTCAATTTTATTTTTTAGAAGAAAGCGAAAAAGTAGAGGGCAAATGCAAAAAGAGGCCAATGAACGCCAAGACTACAATTTACCACAAATTCCTCTGCCCGTGCCGGGTGGTAACAATCTGGGAAACGAAAACAGTTCCAGTTCGGATCAACTGGCGCAAAATATGACCGCTCACCAACATCAGCAACCATCTGAAATATTGGAACACGACATGAAGCCCCACGTAAATGAAGGGATGTACGGATCGAATGGATTGCACGTAAAACACGAAATGCGTGGTGACACTATGAGAAGTCATCACCAGCAACCTAGCCCCTCAACACCAACTCAAGCAAGTCCAGCAGGACATGGCGGTGTTAGAATGTCTAATGGTGGCGTTATGGAATCTTCTAGATATAGTATGGGTAACAGTACTAGTCATATGTCAATGGGAAGCGCATCTAGCCCTGACTGTATGAATGGTCTTGGCTACGATGGGTCAGGGATGGGTATGGGACCTTCACATTACAGTTTGCACGGCAGCAGCAGAAGCTCCAGCATATCTTCCCCACAAAGTCTAATACCAAATCTGTATAACAACTTCAGTGTTAACAACCTTATTCAGCGTTATCCAAAAATGTAAAGGACCTTTCAAACTCGTTTTACTGCATTCAAAACGAACAAAGTTTATTATTATATTAATAAATAATAGAGAAGATGTTTAGAATTCTTTATTTTTTCTTACGCGGAGCTGCAGAGTACTATTACTATAAATATAATCAAGATGCGATTTTAGGAATGAGAATAATCGATGTTTCCAAGTCAAGTTCCCGTGCTGGTCCCGTGCCACACATCACTTTCAGATTCGATTTAATGCAAACGTACAAAAGAATGTAACGAACTATCTGGCAACAGTGCAAGATCGACACGATTACGGTTCTATCTTCTGGTAGATCAGGGTTGTATCGGTGTCATTATTTATGAAGTGGTTCAGGGAAGGGGTTGCTGCGCTACCCAAGATAAGAAATATCAATAAGGCGCATGTCACCGCTTTCATCACTTTTTTTAGTAAAGGCGGGATGGTTTATTTATCGATTATTGGGCGAACTCTTGGATAGGGAATTTTATCTATTACAGTATATGTGTATAATTACAGCGGAACTTACAAACTGGACTCCATTTCACTCTGGTGCTTTCATTTTACCCGAATCCAGAATACATGTATTTTGAAACCCTACGTAGAATTGTCATAGTTTATTGTCCAGAGACAATATTTTGCATTTTTTTGAAGTTTGTCTTGTAGTTTACTATAAAACATTCTTTTCTTTCGGAGTGCTAGTTTGTGCTGTGATTTTATGCTGTGTTTGACATCTATTCAATACAATATTATTCGTTTTCATTGGCGGTCCTTGTCTTCGCGTATCTAATTACAGGCTCGTATCGCAGTTAAAAACAGGGTAAGAGTCTTGTTACTATTTCACGCCATTACTTTGAAGTTCACGGTGGTGTTTCCGAATCTGTCGGCCTATAAGCTGTATTGAATATCACTTTCATGAAAGGAACGCATCTATCATCTGATGAAGTCGCATTACTCGCGGGTGAATATAGAATATTATTACAATTGATCCGATTATAATTTCGCTATCTCATTCCCCACCTATAATAATTACAACATTGTCGTGTGTCCTCTTTACACTTCTGTGGGCCAGCCGTTACAGTATTTTAATAGACATGCATTCAAAAACCGATAAATGTCCGGTGCTGTCGCACTAATCCTTAATAAATCTTCTCGTCCAGTACAAACACTCTTAAGCTGGATTAGATAGGTGAACAGACAGGCAATGCAGAATGACTGTTTGTTACCAAAACACTGTTAAATATTTAAATTTTAAGCCACTGAGAAGGATATCGCGCAATTCATTCCGCAATAGCTCTGCACCCACGAACTGTCATGACATTTGCAAAATACAACAAACATTTTGGATACTTGACTAGTCTTATAATTTTAGTACGATTGTCTCGGGAAATGTTTAACGGTTTTATTGCACATAATTTATTTAAGAGATTTGGAAATTTACAGTGCAGTTATAACGTAAGTAAACTATAATTATAAATAATTGTCGCTCAGTACTTTGCCAAGCGCGAAGTCACGCAGGTCGCAATTTTACAAAATGGCGAACATGATCTACCCGACCTCTACACCACCTAGTGGTTAAAACAACGCAGAAAACAACCCAACTGCTGAAACTAGGAAGCAGATGGTGGAGGTGATTTCAAACTCTCCTAAACCACTTCCCAGTATGCTAAATATACAAGAAAACATTACATTGACAATTTCTAATATATTACTAAATTCAAGATGCCGTCTCAATTCAAATTCTCATCATCTTGCACATCTAGAAACGACATAAGCTACCAGCCTGCATAGCCAAAATACGAAAACGCAAAAATGCAGATGGTTCGGAGTTCTACAGAAAGTGTAAATTAAGACATTACTAAAAAACATTGTAATTTTTTTAGCGCGAACTTCAATCATCACTAGTAAATACCGACGAAAAAGGCTCATGCTTTGCATAACGGGTGTAAAAGAGAGATCATCCCAACTATGTTCAAACTCACACATGATTGAACAGTTACGCCATACGTCCAGAAATATAACATATGAAGAATTACTTACTTTCACAATAAGACACAAAGTTTGCGGTAACTTACACACCGGTCACTTACTAGAATATGACAAAGATGAAGCCACCAATAAAAGTTGCGAAAATATTGAGATGAGTGTAAAGCTTATTTCTCCGTACCATACAGTTTTTGTTACATAATTTGTTGTTTGAACTTCAATATAAAGTGGAAGGCAACAAATAAGAATTTAATTCAAAAACAAAATTCTCCGGGATAAAATAGGAAAAGCACGCATCTTAAACGTGTATACTCCATTCCAAAACTACGCTCTTGTGTTGCATATATATGTCTAAAGTATTCTTTAACAACGCATGCTCTGGTCCGGTTCACATTCAGGGTACTGTTTGAGTCATATGCAAGGGTGTAATCATTTCCTCAAACTTGGTGCCAGTTACGTTGCATCCCCTTAAATTTGCCTCGTATAAATCGCATCCAGATAGATCACAGTTCTGCAGATAACAGAAAAATACAGTGCTTCACACTGATATAGTAACATGCATAGAATCTTTGTTCAAACAAAATCTAAATCCATGAAAGTTGATGGACATGTTACCGAAGTTACTTCTACTGTGCACCAACGGAGTAATCACCATGTAAGACTAGACCAGATCTTACAAATAATCAAGTTTAAAACACAAACAGAATATTCTGTTCCAAAGATACCCTATTTCAAGTGTTCTTCTTTGAAAAGCACTTTAGTCAAGAAGCAGCAGATAGATCAAGAATGTACAGATCAATTTAAAAATGGAATAACCTCATTAGGCTCATTCATCTTTTCCAGGTGGTTGCCTGCAACACTAATGTACTGCAGCCTTGTACCAACAACCACGTTATTAGTGATCTCATTATCAATGTGGTATCTAGGATTTCACGGATAACGATTCACAAAAAGAACAAACACGGCAGAAAATGACTCCATAAAATTAGATTCTAACCTTTCGATTTTAAGGATCTGAGGTTCGTGTGACAAATGTATGAAGTGATTAAGATAGGAATGGTAAGAGTTGGGTACAACTGAGGGTTAAGGGAACCCAGACCACAAAGACTAATTGAAAGGTGGTTCGAAGGGGTTAGGTAGCAACAACACACACACCACACAAAAAAAAAAAACCGTGGTGAAAGAATGCTGGCTCCAGAGTTTCAAAGATAGTGATAAATCGAAGGAAAACCGACATCACAGACAAGCAAGTGGTTTTCGACTGAGCAGCCAAGTGAGACGAAATCTCATCAAAATCTTTCGCTATCCCACGAGTGGGTGAGGAACGTCCTTCTGTCAGACAACATCGCGTGCAATAGACAGGGTCCCACAGAAAGATATTTATTAAAGGAAACTTCAATGTGGGAGAAAGCTAATGGAAAACAGATTACAGTACATTCATCGTATGGGTCGGTAAGCCAGCCCCCTGCGGCCAACAATTTTTATGGAGTGGGTCATGTGGTCCGGGCACTTTCGTGGGAGTTTAATGAATACTGCCACAACAGATATAGTAAGTTCTATTCCCATCATCGATTGAATTTAAACAAGGTCAGCGGGTCAACCTGGTAAGATGACGAGCAAATAATTTACTGATTTCGTGTTGACATCTGTGTTTACCCGAAACAGTCAGCGACGACTCGAGAATGAAACGATGAGTAACTGGGTCGTACGATGCAATTATCTTGTCATTGATAGTGGATGCATGCATGTCTTGTGATCACAAACCTGGCCAACTGTGAATCCATACCTACTTAGCGCACATCCTCTATAAAGAACCATTGCCGCATTGTTCCACGGCCCGATTCCGTGACAAATGGAGAACTAATTCGACCCGAGGAGAACAGACCATTAAGAAAACTAATTACGATGGGATACTTGCCTGACCTCTAGATCCGTGCCTGCTAGGATTGCTCCTCTCAAATTACAATTTTTCAAGTTTGAATTTTTCAATGTTGCCACACGCAAGTTTGCTCCCGCCATCAAACTTCCTTCAAAGTTAACTCCTTTCATGTTAGCGCCTGAAAAAAATCCAAGGTGTTTATGGGGGAACATCATAAATAGACTACCTCGTAAGATTAAAACTCTATCTGGCAAAAACTTGCGGTACTGCAATGAGAGGATAGATATGGTTTTAAATCCTCTATTTTTCTTACCCTTTTGATTTATTTCTGCTATCTTTTTTGAAGGTCATGTTTTTGTGGACGAATGGTTTTCTTAATATAAATCTGAACCTAACCAAAAAGAACCCCAATGCAACTGAACTTAAATTAAGAATGATTGCCTCCAGCTAGAAATATTCAAGGTACCACAATGCGGTATTAATTATGCCAACAGCTCCATGCTGAATCAGAAGATAATATCATTATAAAGTAGTTAATAACTGCCATGATGATTGATTCCTACAGACTGCCATAGCAATAAATTATGATCAGTCTACTGTAATAAAATTTGAGGAAATAAAATAAAAAAGGATAACAGTAGAGCTGATAGGATACCTTCCATGTTGGTTTTCAGACCCGAAGGATCGTCAAAATTGCATCCTTTCATTGATGATCCTTCTGCATTACAGCAGAGCATTTTCACTCCCTGCAAATTAGCTCCCTAAAAAAATGTTAACCATTTTAATGTTGACTATAAATGTTTAAGTAAGACACTATGACCTTACAGGCATTAATTGACATTTCCACTTCCTCTTTTCCAGAAATAATACAAGGACACCATCGAACTACACCTAGCCTTTTAAGATTTTACAAATATATCTTCCTCAGCAAATTACTTAAGCAATCAATTCTGCCTTAGTCATAGATGTCGCTGCCACATTGAAAGAGATAACTTGAATTATACGGAATATTCGACAACATCAATCAAAAATATGGTGACATGGAAGCTACTATCTGAAAAAATGAGGGGGTGAATCACTCACATCCATCATAGAGTTCGATAAGTCGGCTCTTTCGAGGGAACAGCAGTATAAGTTAGCACGAGTAAGTTTGCATCCTCGCAAGTTGGCCAGCTTGAAATTGATGTATCTTAGGTCAAGTTGTGAAAGATCAGCGCCTTCAAAGTTCATTCCCTGACAAACATGATTACAAGTAACATCAACGGTATTTCAATCATATTGTATATTTAACATGTATATTTTTATTGTATATACCTGAAATCGCAATTCACAATTAGCTTGTGTAGTCAGCAAAGCGAGTGAAACTTCTCTTCTTGTCAGTGGGCTATGATCTACTTTCGGCTGATTTTCCTTTTAGAATGAAAAAAAAACAGAGAATTTTATATGGAAATTAAGTGTAACTCGATATGTACTGTAGTGTGAAATATCCTACATAGAAAAACCCAATATACTTCGTAAATGTAGTAGGTGCTAGAAAACGGATAGACAAGTGGTACTAATAATTGTACTACTATTGATTTAAATCATTCATTTGAATAGCAAACCCTACTATGCTGTTGTCTGGCAGAACAATACCAAATTCGCAAACTATTATTGGTCTGAGATTTTGCAACCTTATGAGATTATGTAATGTATTAAATCATACATAACACTGCTGTATCTATGGAGTTAAAAATACCAATGATGGTATTCATAGTCAATCCCTTAAAAAGAGAGATTACTCACAGCGACCATGTTTTCGAGTCTGCCTATCAATCCTTCTAGTCTGAAGAATCGTGCCTCCTCTAAAACGCCTGAATAAAGAATGGAGTTTAGTTATTTTAATTAGCTGACGCAAGCAGGAAAAGGAAATTTCCTTTGTGAAAACTAATAACGTGAGAGGAGACAGCAGGAGATTTTCACCTAAGTGATTGTGCCTAATCATCCCGATAGCAGAGGGCGCAGAGAGATCAGTGTTGTGAAAACAGCGACCTATTAGATATTTCCTCCAGATATAGCGTGTTTCTCACGGAAATGACGGTAAACAGAGAACAAGGGGGAAACTGAAACAGGCAAGGCGCCACGGAATTTATCGTCCAGAGCGCATTAGGGCATCGCACGAAACATTTATCCACGATTAAATTACATCGCGCGCAGCCATGAGGAAAACCTGTATCAATACAACCCAAATTCCAGAGTGGTGAAAAAATTGGTCTAGAAAATTCTAACCCATCACGAAGATGCCCCTAAACTGGGACAGAACTGTTTGCTGGGGAGCGTTGCGTGAAATTATAATCGCAGACCAAAAGCGAAGATTCACTCTCAACGAGCGCTAAGCCATGCTTTCGTAGATAAACGCAAGCCCGGTGCTAAGCGTACATGTTTGTTATGCATCATAAATACATGTTATGAAAACTTGTATTGCAAACAAAATTACATGCATGCATAAAGGATACCCATATGCTTTAGGGATTTACTTTAAACATATTCTTGTTATGGTAAAACCTCGTATCACACGTCTTCCAAATAATTTTCCTGTTTGGCAATAATCAAAACTTATTGACATTAAACAAAAGAAGACCAGAAGCGCAACATACAGCGGGTGTTAATGAACAGAACGTATTGAAAATTTGACAACGAGCTGATAATACCATGTTTACAAGCAAACAAATAAACAAGACTTCTGAGAAATTATGGCAAACTACAGGTGGAACAATAAGCGGTGTATTTCACGATGCCAAAATACCAGGTAACTACCGGTTTATTATTCGTTTGGATAATGTTTCAAAAGTTGCAGGCAGTTGTTTTGCATAAATACCGACACAACAACTGATTTAGTGTAGGCTATACACCACAGACACTACACCTATCATAGACTCTGATGTGTGAGTTGTATTGTTAGATTATATCATTTTTGTTTTTGATTTTTCAAAGGTTTAACTTAACTGCCCTTTTTCTAGATTCTCTAGATATTTAATACTTTCGGTTTCAATGTACTTCAACAATTCATAATGTGAGCTGTTTCCTGCCTTCCATTAGAATATTCATAGTATGTAATGGAGTGGTTTTCACATATAATTTCATGTACTGGTACTTTTATTGCCTAACCTTCTGGCTCAATAGTAAAATTAGTATATGTAATTTTAGGCCTTGTTAGGCTGAAAACATATAGGCTAGAGCTCAATGTTTTACAACAAAAATGGAACTTAAATTATCATTATTATCATTGATGGATTTTTCCTTTATCTACATCGAATAAGAAGTATCATACCTTCTGGGTTTATATTGGGACCCAATATAAGTATTCCGTGTCTCAAATAATCGAGAATAATTTCAAAATAAACTGGACTGCGATCAATCAGAAAAGCCCCAGATTCATCCTGTGTGTTGTTCCACTGACCTGTTTTGAAAAGGCAATATGTTAGAATAGGATAATGGAAGCTCTCTAGCCCCATCTTGCATCAGAAAATTTATTATTCCTTATTATTCTATATTCATTATGCAGAAATGCCTCATTACAGTGGACCCCGGCCTAAATGATAATTAGTTGTTAGTCATCCTCCTTACGTATTGGGTCACTGGACGACTTCCTTGCCCCCCTATTAGTCTGTTATAATTATAATGCAATATGGGATACCTTAATCCTAAGGGTTAAAAATTACTAAATTTAATTCAGACCACAGCCTTACATTTGTCTTGAAACATTTTTGCAAGCATGCTCTCTGGTTCTGATCCGACTAAGGTGCTCCTGGGGAAAACATGAATAAATTTTAATTAAACATTTACAGTAGGGTAAATAGAAAAGTATTAAGATACTGAATGCTGCAAAAATAGATTTAAAAAAATATTGCATACGCAAATGAGTAACCAGAATAGAATCATCGCAACTCCTGCAATGAGTAATTTGATAGAATGTGATCGATAAAGACTGGAAGTGGATGACACATCATGCAAAATTTAACATCAGCATACAAATCATAGACGAGTAAGTTAGCTGCAACCTACAACACCACATTTTGTTAGCTATGCTTTTTCACATGATCTAACCTTGTTGTACAGAATTTCTTTCCTCCGACATTTAGCGCTAACCAATCATTGTGTTGCCTGACGTCTGTCTTTCGTTCAGTTGTCTGTGTTCCGACATCGGAACCTCTTTCCGCAGCTGTTAGGTAGTGCAAGATTTGTTTGAATGAAGAAAAAAAAATTAGATATTATATTGTGAAATGTAAAAACAATTACTTGAAAACAACACAAATATAATCTAGAAAAATTACTTACATGGCAATGTAGGAAAGATGAAAAGTAGTTCATCATCTCTGTAAATAATGTAAGGCATTATCTTTTATCATTTTTACTGCTAATCGTATATCATAATTAAGTGATACGTGATAAGTGATACCTCATTTTAGAGAGTTGAGTTAGGGTAACGGTTAGGGTTCAATTCAAAATATCTTTTTCAAATAATTTTTTTTTTTTTTTTTAATTAACTATACCTATAACCATATCTAAAATTGCTATTATTCCACATACAGAAGTAAAGTCTGTAGCTCCATCTCTGACAGTATAAACCCCATCAACTAATGTCGCTATTTCAAATATAACATCTCTAAATCAAAAAGCATGGGTCTACGCAGAAGACCATGTACACATTTAGGTAGAAAAATGAAACACTTCAGAAATTATTGGCCACTTAAATAATTATAAGCAAGGAGAATCACCTAATCAAGGAAACATCATCAATCTCTGCACCCTGCTCAGTGTATAGAGAGTTGACCGAGACACCAAATGTTTTGCAGACTGCATAGAATAATTCTTTAATATGTTTCGGGATACCAAATACCTAAAGAAAATGAAATGACAATTTTCTGAACTATTATGGTCCAAACAGTCCGAATGCAAAGTTTGAAAACTTTCCCAATTTACAGTCCCATTTGAAATTCTATTTTACAATGTTCATTGAGGACTGGGCACAGGAGTCAAGTTATGTTCCTTGTTGGCCTAATAGCATTAACAGCAAAGGATCCATTAACATTTCAAAATGATAGGATCTGAAATTACATTTCAAGACACGGAACCACAGCAGAAGATCTTTAGCATAGAGTGTAGTCTTGGCAGTGTAATGGCATGGCATTTCTGCTCTTGAGTGTCTATATGATTACCCTGACATACCTTTGGTATGAGGTTTACATAGAATGCAAACTTACATATGATGATTTTAAAAAATATACAAGTTGTTAATCGGATTGTCAAAAGTACATTCAAATTTTGCATTCAAATCTTTTATTCTGTGATACCCAGAAAGAAGTAAACAAACCTTTCCTTGCTTCTTGGAGGCGTCTTTAAAAACCTGAACTCGCATTTTTTTCCGTGAGCAAGATACAAGGGCACAGTTGTGGCTTTGGTCGAAAGGACAACGGAATGTAGATATTTACAAGATGACCAATGGCTAATTTTTATCGGTGGTTAAGTAACTCTGCGTTACCAGGTCTCAACCTCAAGTCATGTCATCCACCATGACTATAACTGGACTTTCCTATTCCAATTATCTCATC
Organism: Halocynthia roretzi; assembly: GCA_013436055.1. Taxonomy (NCBI): domain Eukaryota; kingdom Metazoa; phylum Chordata; class Ascidiacea; order Stolidobranchia; family Pyuridae; genus Halocynthia; species Halocynthia roretzi. The sequence goes on from QRAM01000041.1 coordinate 332,868, forward strand.
AAATGAACATAATCTATGATAGACAGGTGAGCTTATCACTGCCACCTGTCCGTAAAATTTCAAAAGTATCTTCTATCGCTAGATGCTCTACTTACGTGATTTGAATCAATCGTGAGGTGGCGTCCAGGGGTTTCCGGAAAACGGTATTTAGTGCCGGAATATCTCCGTGTCTCCATGTTGAGTAAGTCCATATTTAAGTAAGTTTATTTGAAGAGTTCTGTGAATGTGAGATATCTGACGAATACACAGCACTGATTGTATTTGTCTAATAGTTTTATAGTTGCAGTTTTCGGAAATGTTTTTTCATCTATTTAATATTCGTGAACGTATAATATATTATTATTGGTTCAGTTTCTATTCTTATTCGTTTGTATGAATATAATTTTGCTCCAGTGCCAAGAGCTAGCACAATAGCGGCTCTGTCATTCGCCTAACAATAGTTAACATAGTTTTTATTCGGAAAACCTTCTCACAGCATATCACGGATACTATTATAATAAAATAGATATATCTGTACTTATTTCCATCACGGACAATAATAAAAACACATTTCTGAAGTACAGTGCAATTTTATATATCAAACGATTGCGAGGTGATGCTTCTCTGTAATTTTCCCTATCACCGAGTGAGAGAATCAGTTTCGAAGTCATCTGAATAGGATTCGTCTGAAATCACAACGTTAATAGGATCAATGCAAATGAATAAAGAATGTAATTTGCAAGCCTACATACCAATTGAGTTCAATATTTCTTTCGCCTCTTCCACTATGTCCTTAACTATCAGCATTCGAGTGCTACGTTTTGTCAAAAGCTTTGGTTTATTTGTTGACGTGTTTTCAGAATGCGGTTGGTTCAGCTTAAGTGATTCAATTTCACTAGGACTCTCAACAGTAGGGACTTCAATGGTGAACAATCCTTTCTTTACAATCTCATTGATCGTTTTCAGCGGACGATTGGTACCCATACAAAAGATGTTGTCATACCTTCATAAGTTGAAGAAGGTTGTTAGTAGTGTTATTATCTGGATAATCTAGATATAAACTCTATGATGTCAGTTTTTAAAACTTGCTATACATTTCAGGACAGTGGTTCTATACCGATGCGATTTAGCATTTAATACAGGAAAAAAAACTTTTTATGCAGGTCCGGAATAGGAGGTAACATTTATAAACATGTATTGTTATTTCCCGAAGTTATAACGAGCTTGATGACAGCACTTATTTCTACCTTTTTTGGTTTCGTCGACGAAGCTCACTTAGGTCGTCGATTGCCTCCTTTTTTGGCACTGTACATTTGTTTTTCAACTTCTTTTCAGAACTTGATTCTGATTCGCTTTCGTTTTGATATTTGGTCGGATTAAAACCATAATAGGTCTGTTAATAAAATTGTAAACAGCTAAGTAGAGTCTTAAAATGAACTTTTTAGTTTTCTCTTCAAGATCATGAGAATGAATCAAATTACATTTATTAAAGAGAAAGGTGTATATTCAACTGTTTCTGGGTTCAGGCAATAAATTGACTCTCCGTAAATAACTATCAAAATCAAGATAAATTCTAATCGGCAAAAGAAATATAGAGGTGAGAAAGAGCAAATACCTATTACCACTCATCAGCTAACGGGGAGAATTATGAACTAACGGTACCAAAATTACATTCGTGCGCGCCTCAAATTTATTATGGCGAGCAAGAATGTTTCAATATTTAATTCTAAAACTAGCATATTAACTCAATTAACACATTCTAAGATAGTTGTCATATTAGTTCTAATCATCCACGTGAATTTTTTATTTCAGGAGGTTTAATTACTCTGCTGCTTACGTAATATTCCGATGGAAGTCCAAACTTCTTACTCTCATTGCCACTGTCATTAAGTACGAATTTCCATTTTACGTGCTGAGTAGAAAGTCGTTTGGTTCGCCTTGCCTGATGCTTATGACGAACATACCGTAGTTGTTTGATCTGCCTGTGGACAAAATATAAAAGGCAAATCTAGACAGACATTTGATTAACCGGACTCGGTTTGAGTTTGTTGTTTGTCGACGATGTCAAGTGAAGTCTGCATATCCAAGCACCAGGTCCATTTCAGTTATCATATTCCATCTCCAGTTAAGTCAAATAATTTGAATCCATTACCTTTCTTTAGAGTCGCAAATACGTCTTTTCTGTCTAGCAATAGCCGCTCGTTTTTCTTTCCAGTAGTGCAATTGAGCTTCTTCCAACTTTCGATAAAATCGTTCCCTGCGACTGCGTTGCCATTTGGAATCGAGATAAACGACCATTGTCTGTCTGTATCTTGAAAGATCCTTCATGCTCCAAAACTCTCTGCAATATGAAAGTAGGATGCTCTAGCTCCAGGACTAATACCGATGGATGGCAAAAGTTACAGATTGGAATTTGTGAATTTTGATATTTTTCTTACCATAGAGAAGTTAAGGCGAATGATTGAGAAGTGTGTGAAAAGGTTCGGTCGGCTCATTATATTCGGTTGGTTAGGATTTCAATCAAATTCAGAGACGTTTTGATTTGTGTAGATACTAATTTATCGTATGTGGTATTTCAATAGCACGAAACTCATTTATAAGTTTTAATTTCGGATTCATTTGAAATATTGTGGAAAAGTACTTACCACAGCACTCAAATGTCAATCAAAACTAGCCACACTCACTTCGTTACAGAACTTCGGGTAGCAGAGTCAGAAGTACGAAGGGATGGACAAGATGCATTCGTTTTAGATGAGGAAGACAGTCGATCCCGTGTCACAGAATCCGACTTAGTCTTAGGCCTTGGTTCAAGCCGAACAATAGAATTATATGCGTGTATTACAGGGGTGTGTTTATTGCAAGAAATCGATGTCAGTGGTTTGCTAGCAGATCTGCTTCTCTTCGCAGAAGATGACGTTTTTTCATTCGCTGGCGACCTATTGCCGATCGTAGTGTGCGATCTTATGCTGGCAAATTTTTGTGTTGTTTTAACATTGTTTGATTTTGGATTTCGCTGTGCGAGAACACGGCTAGTTGTCACAATCTTTTGCTCGTCATTATTTGTCGTTCGATTCTGGAGAATTTGAGAGGAAAGAAGAAAGCTGGATTTTTTGCCTTTTGCAGGCGATGTCTGATCACGTGATAGTGATGTATCAAACGAATGCTTTTGTGTGTCCTCGGAAGTTTTCATACGGAATTTGGGCGATGTGTTTAGTAAACCGAAGGCAGACCTGCGGTAACGGGACTCTCTTGTGACATCTGCGTTTTTCGGTTTATTATCGTTGGTTTTCTGTGATGTCATTTCTCTTGGCAACTGTATCGATCTGTTTCCTTCAGTGCGTTGGTTGTTATTCACACTTGTCGCCTTATCCCTGTTCATTTGCTTTAGATTGTTTCCATAATCACTGCTGTTTGTTTTCTTCGGGTCGTTCACCCTGTTGTCTCGTCGATATTTATGTATCGTCGCCGTCACTAAAGTCTCGACTGCGTCTGGAGCTGAACCGCTATCATTTTCGTCCAACAAGTCGTGATTACGAGAGCGATGCTCTCTGCTGCCACAGTGTATGCATCGTCGTCGTCTTCTCCCTGTATGCTCTACATCACCTTTGTTTTCTGTTACTGTCGCTGCAGTCTTCGGTTTGATAGAAGGTACTTGTGAAATGCGATTTGCTTTCGGTCCTCTCGAGATTCTTTGTTCACTTTTGATCGTTGGAAGTTGATTTTTCCTTGTTTTAGATATCTGCGTTTTTTCATTCATTTTACTCTTATCATACCTATAAAATAAATCAAGGTGATACATAAGAATTGGGCTAATTAGAAACAAAGCATTTCATCCCAATTGTGGACAATCCCAATAAAGCCAAGCAAATACCAGATCTATATTCTAAATATGAACATATGAATAAATTGCCATGGCAAAGTCATGTCTCAATCTGCGGCAATTCCATGCCAAATATTAAAAGGTCGCCTCTGACACATCACGAATTTTGGGCAGTGCGGATTTAGCTGTACCCTACTTGTTGGCATCACTGCATGTATTAGACTTATGGGTCAACCTAGTAGGTGAAGGATGCCCGTCCACTACTGTTACTGCTTGTTGAAAGTAATTACTAACCTTTTAGTTTTGCCCGTTCCTGTCAATGTTCCAGCTATTCCACCATCACTATATTCTGTTTCGCTGCTCTCGTAAGATCCGTACGTGGACGAACTCGTTTCGGTATAAGTCCTTTCGTGACATGCTGGCAGTCTGCTATCGACTTTCACGTCCCTATTATTATTTCCTGCTGGAGCTTTCCTCGTACCGTATCGTGATGGCGATAATATCAGCGGGAACGTGGAAGAAGTCGCTTTTCTGTCACCAGCTAAATTGGGTTTGCCATTTCTAATTGTGACTTTTGCCATGATATACGACCTAACTGCTATCTGAAATATAATTCGGAACATTTATGGAACCGAAGAACGAATCAATCCTTATAAATACAATGCAATTACCAATATTTGCCAGAAATCACTACACTGTAATAGCCTAGCAACCTAAAAGTAACTGGAATGAAATAAACCTAATCAAAATCAGCCTAAACACATACATATCCGAACAAAAGAAAATACTGTTGACGTTACAACCACTCGTTTCCAACTCCAGCGAGACGAACAATAGCCGCAATGGGCTTTCGAAGGAGATTTATCGCAGCAAAGTTGGCTAAAGAAGGTTTTAATCGTAGACAAAATCAACTTCCATGTACTTACTTTATTTTCATCGAAAGTAAAACATTCCTAATCGGTAAATCAACAGAAGGAGTGCATTGTTCGCCTGTAACAACAATCTGTTACCGTGGAAATTATAGTGGCAAATGAAAGAAATAAAACCTTTTTCACGGCGTTATTTTACAGCGGTAGGGAACAATATTAAAACGTCAAGCAAATTATTATTGGACGAACGATCTAAGCTCCGCCTTCGAGCGTGGTTTAGTTTCTTTTCAGATCACTGAAAATGTAAATATAATAAGACACTAAATCATTGGAACGATACTAACAGACCATAGGTGTCGGTGACAGATGGCTGCACTGATCCAAAGGCAAACGATCGCAATATCTTGGATGGATCTCGTATAAGATAGTAAACCAATATTTTCACTACAATAACTACTGTTTAAATATCATATATCTAAATTCGTCATTGTTTAAACAACAAGGCTCATGATTATTGCCGTAGCCATAGGGACAGCGGGGGGGGAGGGTCGGGGGGGGTTAATTTTGAAACCAAGAATGGTGATGTTGTGCGAGATCTACCATTTTTTTCTTGATGTACACTAGATGGAAGTAGTGGACTGGGTATTATAACCGATCGTAAAACTAGATAAGCCCAGTAGTACCCAACATTCAATAGCACCAACAAGTATACTGAAGCTCAATAATTCGTCAGCGAGGACATGTGCGGATATCTATCGAGAAATATCCGGCAGAAGTCTTATCTATCAGGCCCAGCGGCACCAGCCCACTAGGCACTATCCGGTATGCCCTTATGACCACATCGCCACTGCTAGATGGTGCTAGAGATTCACTGCAAATTACCAATATCACCCAACCCACTTTTCAATGCTAGAATTAGAGAAATAGTCCAAATGAATTCCGTGATCTTACTAATATTCAAATTAGCACAAAGTAGCAAAGAAATGCAATCTCACTACTTCCCGTACACTGAGTGAAACAGCAAAGTCAGCTCATTGGAACGAGTAAACCATTTACGAATGAAATTGCTGACAGACGCTCGCCATTTTGATGTTGATAGTTTACACGTTGCAATTTTGGAACATTATTAGAACCGAAACAAAAGGCGGTTTCATGGGAATATGACCGTGATTTGATACGCCGCAATGAAGGTCAAAACAAACCCTTTCTAACGTGTTTTGATTTCTATTGAATCGCTCACCGCTATATCAGTCCTAATATCTACCAACACAAGTTCGTGATGTTCTACGGCTGAAGGAAAATCTATATAGATATAAACTCAGACGGTATCAGAAAGAACTGTTCTTTCTTTTTGGAATATGGCGAGAATATCAGAGAGTGGGGGACGAAATTATTAATAGAAAGTATTCGTAACCACTCCTTGCATAATTCAATATACTATGGGTGTAAGAATACCGCGAGTGTTAAAAGGGTGTCGATATAGGTAACCCCTATCGGTATAATGGTAAGTGACCGAGACATGAGGTTGTTCCTCTCCATTTAAACTCAAACAAGCGAAACAAAAAGACGACAAATTGGATCTGATATCGATATTGCATTCTTCACAACGTTCCGCGACACCATGTAAGTAATGCCGACTCACTTCTAGACATTCAACTTCATTGAGCCTTGTTGGTTATTCGTATGGCCTTGACATGAGGGATGCAAGAGTAGTTGGACACTCATACTCATGAAATGGGAAGATAACTAAATAAAGATCAACAAGCAGATCACTTCTTAAAATCAAACGAAATGATATTTTAGGAATTGACCATCAATATGTGCTCGAGTTATACAGGTCATATTTATCATTAAACAATACCACAATAGCTTAAAATAAATTCAACTCGAGACTCTGTAGATTAAAATATCTTTCTCAATTAGGAGATCAGAAGTCCAGGCTGAAGAAGATCGGATATCTGTCGAAGTTCACCAGAGAATAAAATCGACGTAAGTGCGGAATAACACACAGATATAACAAATACCCCTATACACCAAAGTCGCGTATATGCAAAAATATATATTCGTAAATCGTTACTGTAAGACTTCTCCATTCATTAAACCTTTCAATTCAGTTTTTTAATAGTTACAATTGCCTAAAATAATACAAAATATATTAAAACACTCACAAAATAGATGATTTGAATAAGGTTGCTCCCACTCTACCACGTTCAGTATCGAATGGCTTATTTTCATACATAAATGCAGAACATGGTTGTGTTTACAGTCAATTGGGTACTAAGTAAAGTGAAGGAGAATGTCGCCTCGGGAGTCAGATAAAAAGTGAATGAAAATGAATAAAAACCGTATATTTCTTACCAAGTAAATTTATATAATACATGGTAATGGTTTTTTATATTGTTTGGTGAACTTGGTGTGGATGTCGAGTGTGAATTTTTGAAATTTATTAAATTCACATACAATCAAGTTTCAATCGTTCAGCAAGGGGCGAAAATACTTCACCAATTAGTGCGTCCTATTCAAGTAAGGGGCTGTTATCGAATTCATCAAACATTGACGGTAATTCGTAAAGAGCCCATTAACAGCATTTATGATGTAAGTTCGATATTATCAGAGAATCTCGTCGTTCGTTATTTCACGGCATATTCAAACGAAAGTTAAGGCGTCAAAATCAACAATATTCACTTAAGTAGGTCTTTAACCTCCTGCAAACGAGAGTAACGATTCCACGACGAGAAATCTGGACGGAGTCGAAAGAGTCGCGAGAAAAACCCGCAAAGACATTTAAGCGAAACATAACAACATTATATCCAGGCGACGACTTCACTTTCACTGTTATAGCGTTCCCTTAGATGCGGTTAGAGCGCTTTAACTCGTTTTCGCTGGCAGTGAACAGTACGACAATCACGTAGAGACTCGGGTCGTTAGTTTACAAGAATCGAATGAGCTAAGAAGAAAGCGGTCGGTTCAGGATACGTTTAACTCACGTCGCTGCTGATGGATAAATCAATTGAACCGCGTCCCGGGAGTCTGTCATATCTCACGGTTAAGATACACAAACCTACGGAGCCGTTATCGGGCTTAAGACCACACATGGAATACAGCATTTGACGACCACCGCGAGTTGACCCAGAGGCAGAAAAGCTTTTACGAATTCGTGTTATTGTAAAACTGTAATGTATAATAGATTTGTATTTTTAAATAATGAAATGGAAAAATGATGGATTTATTAAAAGATTTCAGTGAGTATGCCAATGAAGACACGAGCTAAGGTTGCAAATTTTAACCCAAGTTTCACACTCGAAAAAGGATATTCAAAGCAATATACATAGTGACCACATCAATGATATTCAGGTTTCCATAGATTTTGCAGGGAACGTTGTGGAATGGAATGTCGAATTAAAAAAGTACTCTGCAAATCCACGGTTATTGAATTTAACAAGGCTTGCAATGCTAAAATCAGAAATACTGGCGAATTGACGCGACAATTAAAAATACCAAGAATTCCATTTTTTTGCATTCAACTTGCCTGACATGCGGTCATTATTTTTCTTCAACTGTCACTGTCAGAAAATTTTAATTAGGACGATAACAAAAACGACGTCACCGACTTTTCAAGCTCAGAAGTCACGATCAAATCGTTAGATCGGTAATTATCGTTATTCGCTATTTTAATCGAAATTCACACAACCTTCGTATTAACATTTTGATTCGGATTAGAAACCGCAACCGTATTTGAAGACATGGATAAACAACATGCACTTAACTGATAGGGGCCCCATGTAAGTTATGCGAATCCACTGTAATTTCGTGATATTATAGAATCTCAGATACAGTTGGGTTATTCGTTATTAATGACTGATAACACTCCACATAAACGAAGGCAAATGTATCAAATTACAGTGCCAAAGGAATTCTATCCAGTTTGTTTGCAGAGGAATATTAAACCCAACTTGCTGTTGTTTGGAAATTAAGTATAGGCAGTGGTGGGTTTCAACCGAAACTGTTCACTAAATGTACAATTTCTCTATCGTTGAGATCGAAACGTTATTCTAACCGCCAGGGAGCGTTAGAGCGTTCCGAAGGCGTGCCCGGGCCCCGGGGCATCTTTGCGCCCTGGCTATCATCGTTTAACCGATTCGATAGAAGTTTAGTTGGCATCTTTGAGATTTAAGTACCTCTTACCAGCACCGGGTCACACAACGTACACCGCATCACTAGATCAAGCAAAACTATTTTTGTTTGCTTCGCTAATGATAGCAATTAGCAATTTGCTTCGAGTTGTTATTTCAGAATCCGAAATGCGATGAGTAACAACAACACCTATGGATGGGCGAGATCAGATAAAACAGATAGATATTTACGCTGTACTAATCGGCATCTCTTTTTCGCTTCATATAGCTATGGTACACGAAACACAGAACGAAACCCATTAATACCACTTTGTTCATTCAAGCATACAATGAATCCCTTTCCGTTCTTCAAACTTTGAAATTCAAAGCTCCAATTTGGGAGCCAATTAAAACACACTACAAAACACCGAGTTGTGTAATTCATCATCAAAGAAAACCCACGAGGATAAACTTATGGTCCGTGAACCAAAGTAAGAGATCATATATAAGGGATTAGCTTCTATTCGCGTCAAAAGGCAAAGGTATCACAAAGTTTGCTAAAAGATTGCTTCCTATGACTACTTTGTTCACACTGAATAATTTTGATTTCTAACATTGCCAATAAGATAGATCATTGTTTCCTCCTTATGCAAAATATACTAATAAAAACTAATTACTGATAATAGATGCTGTAAATGAAATAAATCCTAATGTATCAAATGAATATAAATGAGATTCCTGGAGTTAATTAAAGAACAAACGATTTCAACGGTTTCATAGTTGCGCTGTTCGATGGAACGGTATATTCCCCCATAAAAACAAACAATACATCAAAAATTCCATTCCCAAACTCAACAAATGCAGTCTTACTGAGGTTTAAGGTTTACTAGGATGGTGTAATAGACTTAGTTTCAAACTTTCCTACCTGTGTTTAGTCCGTATCCATGTATCCAAACACTGGATCTTGGCAACTACCGCAAAGATTTAGTGAATTTCCTAAGATTTCCTCAAAATGACACCTGTAACACAGGATCACCAATATAATAAATGTTGGTCTATTGTTGACGAGACTGAAGCACTCAAAAGGCAACGAATTCAAAATGTAGAGGTTTTGTGCAACCATCCAGCGTTGACAACACATAAAATGAAAGCACTAGACATAATTATTCAATCATCACAAAAAGAGTCGATAGATAGCGAAGTGATATTAATTATCCGGTAAATTAATTCTGTTAATTGAAAAGGCGCATCGCCATTATAGCGTTGGACTAATCAGTATCAGTAATGGTATGAGTCCAAAGGTTGACCAAAGTGATCGACTTAATAAATACACGAGGTTCCTTTTAAGTCGCTGTTACCGGGGGTGCTGTATACATTGGATTAATATTGATACTAACCGTATACTAGAAATTAGAGACTCGATAGCCACTGTACATACAATGCCAATTGCATATGTCAGCCTGACTTGCAGGAATTTCAGCAAAGCCATAGCGACGGTTTCTTGAACAAAATCCATGTCACGCCCCGTCAAAACATTTTGGAATTGAGCAAGATTTCAGCAAGTAGGCGTGATGGTGTCGGGCGCGAGGTGCCCGTCAGGCTGACGACATCGCAAAAACAATAACAAAACCTACTTTATATATATATATATATGTAGTACTATACAACGACCATGCATACGCGAGGGACAACGGTCTACTCTTCTATATATAGAGTAGTGAAAAGTATATACAAGATACAAAGCATCTCATATTCCATATATCGCAATTAGTTATGAACCTGAACACCGAGACACCAATGTACCTATTTATCACTGTGAGAAGATATGTCAGTGGTCGTGAAACGTTTTTGCTAGATTCGCCGGTAAATACTAAAATACTACATTTTCAGCGTTTATGATACTGCATTATGCGTACCTGAAAATAGAGTGCTAAACCAATCAAACCTGATCGGGATAATAATACAATTAGAGTTTATGAGATGAGTTTTTCAAGATTTTGACTGGCAAGACTGGTAATATTTCCCGTTTTGGGACACGACAAGCGCTAAAGCGGAGTAGCTTTGAGCGATATACAAGTGTATACTTTTTTGCCATAAGTACAGGGGTGGATTTGAGTTCACCTAAAATACACAACATAGATTGTAAGTGCATACCTCCACCATAATCTGATTAGTTATCTAATAACTTCATTAAGATTCTTTGTTCATGGGTACACCCCATTCCCACTTGGCACAATTTGAGAGCTCATGTGTTAAATTCGTTTCACCTACAAATTGCCACTAGCTAATACACCATACCCTGCGAATGCGTTACGAGGGCAATAGCAATTTAACAGCAATACGTTCGCAGCATGGTCCATTACATAGGCCAGCTCAAAAATTTACACCAATACCCGGCAACTCCGTTTTAATCGTAATAAACAACGGAGAAATATTGTGGTCACTAAAAGGGTTTGTGTTATGCCGTAGTGCAAAGCGGAAAATAAATGAGGTCACGTGCCAAGCATTCAGGATCTCGCAGCGACTCATTAGTATCTCATCAAATTCGAACCAAACCAAGAGAAACTCTTTTACCGTGAAATTCATGAAGTGCGATATATAGAGAATATGGCTGAGCGAGAAACTCAGTAAAAAGAGTGGATAACGGGAATTGAAAAATCACTAATTCTCAATCTCTCATCTCCCCCGATTAGCCTTATACACGTATATGGCAAGCCCTGTTCATACATCCGACGCCCGACGCCTATTTAAATAATTTTGCCGTAGCAAGTACGCCACTACCTATTTTTAGTTTACTTCTCCTTTCATTTAGGTGGGCGAGAGGTCGATAACACCCAATTTCTCGATATATCACCTTCATTAAATGAGAGATTTTTGTATTCACTTCCAATAAACCGCTTTATTTAAACTAATTCCTATTCCTAACACAATGAAAATTACCCCACACAAAATAAAAGAGTAACGAACCTACTACCCAGGATTGTTTGTTCATCCCTTCAGCATTAAGTAAGTCAAGAGCCGCTAGCAAGAAGAAAGCGTACCGGTTTAAACCGTTGAGTTTACTCTCTGCCAAAGGTATGCGTTGTTGTACTGGCAGCCGATCGATAATCGGCTTTCAATTTATGTGGGGCAAAACTTGCATCGAAAACGTGGGAAAGCGCTTACCCAAGCAAGCCCTCTCAACCTGACCATCAATGATCATCTGAAGATAACAGGTTATCCCAATTTACTTGTCTTCTCAAAATAAGATTAAAAGTGAGCTATGTACTGTTAAAATTCTGTTCTTCGTGTTGCTAAAATAACAATTAACTCTGAAATATAACGGTGCAAGATCAAGTTTCATGTTTTGGGATCTGGATTCGAAACTGTTTGAAAAAAGTGCTCTCTCTTTGTAGGTACGAGAATCGGTCGAGTTTGGTTGAGCAATGTGAAATGCTAAGTCGGTTAGCGGGTTCCTCAGAGCGAACGAAAGCACCAGGGCCATTTCGGATTTGTTACACAGTTAACTGACATCATCCTTATTACAGTATTCAAATACTTCGCAATACGAGACTTAGAATTTTTAGTAAATTTCTTATAAAACCATTGACACTGTTTTTTTCTAGTGAACGTAATAGGCTTAATTTATTCTTATTGTTACGTGTTTGAATAGATATAGTCTACCAGTAATTTTCATGATGCAACTGTAAATTATGAATTGTTCTAGAATAAATATTTAAAATACCTTATACATGTATAAGAATACTATACTTATTAGCATTTTTTCGAATAAAAAGGAGGTACAACATTATCCGATATCGGAAAATCGGTGATGAAACTGTATTTAATCTATACTGAACGTGCAAAAAACAGTGAGCGATTTGTGTTGATTGAATTTTAATTTTATCAAACGAAAGGAAGAGGCAAAAGCGTTAGCTACTTTATGTCATGAAAGCAAAAAAACCAAATAATAAGAATTGTCATGAACCAAATAGTAATAATAATAAGATTCAGTAAGATTGTAAGTAAAAGTTTAACACATGTATCTTTAACTGGACGTTGGAGCTAGCATGAAAGAATATCATTGTACTTGTTTGGGCAAGTGCTGTCATTTTTTACAAAAGACGTTGTTGACTTCATTGTTTAACATTGGGTAAGAATGTATTGAATCGTGTGCTTCTGCTTTCTAGGATATTAATCATCCGAGAGAAAAAGTAGATAGAACTGACGAACAGTGCCGGATTTAGACTAAACGAGAAAATACAAAGTACTAAGCTTGAAGGCCTCCTGTTTACAAATTACATCAGAAGGTCTAACAAACCTTGAAAACGTTAGCGCCCTTAACCGGAGTTTCCCGAAAATAAGCGCTGGGTTTTGATTGAAAAACGTCGAATAGTACTGGAAATTTCTATGAGATTCAAAAAAATATAAATGTGATATATAATCCTCTTACTCGAGCAAGCGTTCGAGCACGTTAGTCTGATGATGTGGGTAAGGGAGTTAACGGTCTTTACTGGGGGTTAGGGTCAAATCCGTGCCAAAACACGAGAAAAACTAAACAGAAATAAAATAGATCTGAAAAGAAAACAATAATTGCACTTTCTAACCGTCTTCCACTCTAGTATATTAAAGCAGTTTAGCGTATTCGCACTTGTTTACTGCATTATAGAAAAACTATGATGATCTGGTTACTGCTGGAAGACAACAACTGTCAACTGCGCATGTTTTCCATCACTTGCCGTCTTATCAAGTACAAAGTCCTAGTTTATACATATAATCCGTTGTCGAATGGTTCCTTATACTGGCGCCCTGTTGCACTTGGCCTTGCATTGCGGAAAAATGCGAAGGTGCAACACCGACAGTTGCTGATTGGTGATGATGGAGTGCTGATCCAGGTAACCCACCGACCCCTCCCATTCCAGCACCCATCGCTGCTCCGGATAGAGTGTTATACCCTGCAGAGGCAGCGGCAGAACCGTATGCGGCAGCAGTATAACTCGCTGCAGGGTTATGCGGGTGATGATACGAATTGTATCCGCAAGAGCTATACGAACTTGGGTAATTGTGATAGGGGGTAACTGTGACGTTGTAGGGGGCCGAGTACGGGTTCAACTGATGAGTGCCGTTCATGTGACCCGTTGGACTTCCGAGGCACGGTTTTCCATCCCGTACCAGGACAGGGACCGCGACTCGACGTGGGGGACATGCGCTTGCCAGTTCAAGGGTTTTGTCCTGTCTCTGCCTCTTGCATTTGTATCGACGATTTTGAAACCAAATTTTGACCTGGGTCGAAGTTAGCTTTAATATTTGCGCAAGGTGTTCGCGTTCTGGCGCAGAAAGATATCGCTGTTGTTTAAATCTTCTTTCCAGTTCGAACACCTGTGCTTGAGAGAAGAGTACCCTCGGTTTTCGTCTAGTACGTTGGCGGTTCTTGGTACCGTCCTCTTCGCGTTTTTTCTTGTCCTCGTCCCTGGGACTTCCACTGCAATTGCTCAGGTTGTCAGATTTCTCGGATTCTGCTAAAAACGATATCGTTAAAGTCACTTACTGGATATCTTTTTTACTCAAAAATATTCAACGGTTTGTGTTGTAGACGAAGGTGACTCCGACTAAATTATTACACAACTGGTAAGCATATGATGTTTATGCTTAATTGAATTAAAATAACTGCTGCTATGTTGAACCAAAACTGTCGACAATATATCTTTCAACATGATGAACGCAACACCCCGGTATTACCCGAACGTTAATTTAACACAGCATCGGAAGGTAAACAATATAGAGACAAGAACATTGATGGATACCTTAATTTTGAAGCATTTACTCGCGTGAGCAGAGTCAGTAACGTGCAGTATCGAAAACGTCGACCCTGTGACCGGGCGGAATTTAAATAAATTAAAACCGATTTCATTAATAAAGCGTACAGCTTTCGGTATGTTCTGCCCGCGACACATATGTTGTTTACGACAGGTCGATCGTCTGACATATTCTTCCGTGGCTAGTGGCGAGAATCGTAACAGGACGAAAATTTGTCGTACAAGATTTACAATAACCCTTACATCAATTTGATGACCTATCTCAAAGTAAACCAATATTATCAGAGCAAGTATCCGCAGAACCACAGGTTTGATTCGGAAAAATATTTCGGTTACTTTGTAAAATGCTACTTTCAGCGAATTCCGTTATCTAAAACTGGTTAATTCTGAAAAATGGTTAACATAAAAACAGACCAAACTAACCGACAACGATCCTCTACACGAAATTTACTTCGATTCTTGTTGCAAAAATACAACATACGTGAAAACAGAAAGTGAAATATTTTAGTGTTAAAGGTGTCTGAAAAATCATATATAATATTGTTCAGAGTGTGTATGTGTAAAAAGACGTAGTGAAAATTATTATATTTTAATATTCGCCAAATTGGTGTCTTCCGAAAACCTTTTGTGCTTTGATGGGATTGAGGAAAAAGCCATTTGTGTAGCGAGTCACTGACTGACTGACTGCGGATTATAATTCCAATTCAATTTTCATCGACACGTCGCCATTTTGAAAAGAGCATCTCCGGTTCTCCTATCGAGTTACAACCAACGCAACACAATACGTATATTTGAAGTGTAGTATTTTCATGTAATCAATTTATGCTATGGGTGTATTGGACTATAAGACTCAACATTGCCAAACGATAACGTACTAACACACCTGTCAAAAAGGGGCAGTTCTTTTTTTAATATTTGTTGTAAAGTGGAAAACATATTGAAGGCTGTATGATTTCGTATAGTTCGTAAATATTTGTCACAAATTAAATACATTATTTTTGATCAAAAATCGACAACAACTTCATGGATGTTCACACTTCGTAGAAGTACTCCATTAATTGTTTTGTTTTGAGCACAGTAGAGGCGATTTAAATTAGACCTGAAGCGGTTGTAAGTATATATTCTCTGCTATGAGGTAATTATTATGTCGATAAAGATAACTGTAATTAGCGCGGCTTTAATTGCGTCAGTATTTTGTTCATCATTTTAGATTTGGAATGCAGTTTTTTTGGTTGCATCGTTCGCTACATCGAGTAAATATATTTTCGAAAAATTATAGTCACGTGATAGAGCGCCAACCATCTCCACTTCAGATGGAGTGCTGAAAAAAACGAACTGCCGCAAAAAATGGATCGGGGCGTAAACAAACCAATCTAAAATCTGAAACATATCACGGACAGCTTGAGAAAAATGTAGTGTACAACACCAAATGTCCAAGGGACTAATTCAAAATTACGTCACCCCGCAAGCAGGTTTCGAAACGGGTAGAGTAATAGGTCCCGGACACGCGAGAAAGTGGCAATTACATGTGTTTTCATCATTATCGTCATAATATCTGACTAATATTTATTCCAGTCCACGCATAAAACTAGAAGAAAATATTTTCGCCAAGTTTTCAAGTAGTATTCCAGAACAAGAAAAATTGTGAATAATAAATATTTTGAAACTAGTCATTCTAAAATAACTTAATTCACTTAAATATTTCTGCTGAAGTCAACTAATTATTACGTATCGTGTTTGGCAATGTATCGAAATTCGATGCTCAATTTAAATTTCTTAATTTGGAAAAACAAAAAATATTTTTTTTATATTGCACTGCATGACTACTGGAACTATGAGTCATTTGTTAATAACACTTGTGATTTATCGATATTGGTCAATCAGAGATTTCCATATAAAGGTATAAAGGTAACTTCCATCAAAGTTATTGATCATACAGGAATTTCTATAGGATGGTATACCCTTTACGTGTTTCTATAATTTAAAAGTTTATTGATGAAAAATTAAATTTCCCTTCAATTTCTACCCAGATCTCCTTGTATCAACAGAAAATGTTGGAAGAAAAGTTTCAACAGTTTGCCGCTCACCTTGTGTTGGTCAGACAGACTTAGCGGCGTGTGAAATAATTAGTGATCAACACTTTCGGTGATTAAAGAAACATTTGTATAAAGTCTTTTGT
Source organism: Halocynthia roretzi (assembly GCA_013436055.1). NCBI lineage: Eukaryota > Metazoa > Chordata > Ascidiacea > Stolidobranchia > Pyuridae > Halocynthia > Halocynthia roretzi. The sequence continues at coordinate 349,622 of QRAM01000041.1, forward strand.
TAAACTCAATCAATCCTAACGATGGAAAATAGACTGCAGGCGCCGAGCGAGTATCATATTCTAAACGGAGGTGCCGAAATGTTGCGGTAACATTGACAAGATCTGTCTTCGAAGTCTTAGGTTCAGGCTTTGGCTACACGGCTTAAAATGTTGCCCGCGTTACTTAAAGGTGATTAACAGAGCTTGGAGTGATTCGACATAACTGCCAATAGCAGAAACAATAATTATAGAGGTCGGTAAGAGTAAATTAACGATAACGATGGTAAGTGAGATTTGAGCGTCCGTCAGTTGACTATATCAATAAGCTGTCTGGTTCGATTGTTGTTAAGGTTTCAATTGACACCGGCTAAAACAATGTTACCGAACAAACTATCAAACAGAAGACTTAAAGGGATGAAAACTAAGCAAATATTTACCTACTTGGGAAAAGACAAGAAAAGTTTATTCAACACTTAGTAATCACTAAGTATCCCTACTCCAATATTGTATATCAATGTGCAACAATTGGCGATTTATAGCAGATAGAATTGAGGATTCTTCAAGCTGCTCGAAAGCGACGAGGGGAGATAAATTTCACTCAAATTATTGTGATCAACCTCGGTATAGATTTATTTGCAATATCAAATGCATTTGGAAGCCATTGTTAAGAGTCATGCAGCATGTCTATTACGTTATTTGACAGGATGATAGGAAAAAGTAGTCTCTGTTGCTGTTTTATTATATCTTAAATATCTCTGTTCGTTGAAAGTTGAAAGAAAAAATACCATTAGGTCAAACTACCATCTGCGTTTCTACACCGTCGAACAAAGAACGAACGTGATAAGAATTCGTGACATTACAACTTTCAATTAAACGATTAACTCGAGCAAAAATGTGTCTTGTATTACTCCGCTGTTCGTCGTTTCATCAAAACCTTTGCCTAAGAATCGTGACCAATTAAATTCGCCAAGTTTGAACTCGATCTATTTTTTTTTCGACCGATCATAGTGACACCAGTTCAATCAGATTTACAGTATATTCAATGACGCAATGAATAACAAGTCGCTGGAGCGAAATCTCAGCGAACAAATGAAAAACGTCTTCAATCAAACAAGCAAATTTGTTGCCAGACCGACGAAGATAGATTTATGTTAAAGATCTCTATGTGGGAATCTGGTATACGTATATCTCGCTCGCCCCAAACACGATTTTACGTCATTAGCGACTCGTTTTGCGACGATACGAAGCGTTCAATCGTCGCAATTAGATTGGTGTTTGATGGATCGATCATTACTTACCCGATAACTAACATGGTGGCCATTATTTGTCTTAGTAAAATTCCTACCCAGCCCGCGTATAAAAATTAATTTCTTGCATTGCTTATCGAACAGAAAACTATAATAGAAAAATATAGAAATATTTTTATGGACAATGTTTAAAAAATGTGCGTGTATGGTGAATTTAAAACGACGGGTAACATGGTACATTTAATATAGATGAAAGATCCAAAATAAATTTAAAAACTGGAAGGGAACACAGTCTTCACGGCATAAGGTTGTGTCTATAAAAATCTATAGAGCCTGTATTGTTACACTCAGTAATTGTAACAGTCACCCTTGTATTTAAGTTAGGTATATTATGGTAAATATTTTATCAGTAATTTTATCAGTTTCCAGTATTGCATGTCAAGAGGGTTACTCTTTTACCCCTACTCTTTTACCCCTAAACAAATTTTATTTCCCAGATTATTAATTTAGTATTTAGACAGAAACATACAACCATTTAGAATATTCCAATCCAATTTTCTTCAAGAATTCGATTTATTTCAATTTTAGATGAGATACCTTAACACTCAGTAAATGAAGAGAAGCCATTCTAGTTGATTCGTAAATTAAAAGTTAGATGGAATTAAATGTTTCACGTGTTTAAAAATCGTTTTTTCGAAGTTTAACTTCGATCATACGCCTTGGTACTCTCCAGTCAATCTGTTCTTATATAAAGTAATAGGAATTAAAACGTTAATGTTGTTTTTTCTTATTTTTTTTCTTGACGAAATGCTCGTACCAGCGGGCGACGGTTTCGAAATATCTTCAAGTGCAATAACATGTAATTTCTAACCACAACTGACCCACTATGTACTACTGCTGCGCACCACTCATCACGATTCAACTGTATAATGTATTGTTTTGTGCATGTGATAAACACATAAAACAACATTCGTTCAATCCATCAACAACGATAATTGGTGAATGCGTATAAAATCAGATAAGACATTAATTCGACCAAAAATTTCTTTTTATGCAATGAATGTTTCACAGATATGCAGAATATCATTATTTTAAATTCATTCTGGTAACATCCTGCGAGCCATAAAAGATGATATGAAAGAGGAAGAAGGCTATGATTAGATGGAAATCACCTACGTTTATTATTTTGTTTGTTGAAATAGAATGGACAGGGATTCTTGTTGGCAATGGAAATATAGTAAGTTAATTGGTACCCAAGTTTATATAGCCACAATGTGTTAAATCCCTATTAAGTATCGGTTCATTCTATGTGGCACTTCGATTCAACGAAACAGAGTTAAAGTTAAAGTTAAAGGCTTCAGTTACTTAGTGAATCCACACCTGGCGAGTTTCGAGAAATTTTTGGTGATGCGATTTTGAATTCATCGTCTTATACAACGGTGTATCCCCGTGGGGAGTAATCCAACTGATTTGAACAGTTCCATGCGGGCACTGGTATTTTATTGCAGAGAAAATCTTACGTTTCATTTTAAATATATATTTTTCAAATGTTATAGACAGGTGCCCAATTGCAACTAATTTCTAACCTCAAAGATAATAGCCCTGTTGAACTTAATTACTGTCAGCTATAAGCGAAGAAAACTCTAGTTTAATTTGAGAAACGCACCAAACAATTTTGCAGAACTTCATTTAGAGTTAAATTTGATAATAATTTCCAGCTCTTGATTGAAAAACAATATTCGAAAGATTCGAGTTTCGATTTAAATCGTGATGGCAAAGAAAACCAGTATCTACAGGTGTTTCTATGATGGATAATGTGATGGTAAACAAATAACAACACTTACAGCAAATTGACTTTAGAAACACACCAGAAATTATAGTATCTTGGGTTTTCATTTAAATCCAGTATTAAAATTGTCTGATAAAATATCAGTGTTGTTTTTCTAGATTAAAATACTGGTAGAAATTTGAATTAGCAACCTATATCGGATTAAGACGAATCACGTATACTTTCGGGCTATCGGGGTTTACAATTTAGATAGTGATCTACTCCAAAAGACCTTATCGAAATTAAGAGCAACAACTTCGACATTTCTTATACTGTCGCCAAAATACTTTCGGACAGCTATCATAAGGAATCAGCGAAACAAAGGAAACATAGATTGAAATGAAAACAGTTCTTTTGTTTAAAAGTAGATTCTTTTGTTTTGTTCTCTTATCTTACTACACCACCTATTACACTAAGACCCGATGTCGCCTTCTTTATTCATTACAAAAACAAAACATCAACTAGAATCTGTGGCGAATTAATCGCCTGAAATCCCTTGTGTCATCTACTGTCTACATGAACTAAATTAATCAAATCGTTGACGACAATATTGGTTTATCTCGACGGAGATCTCGATTTTGACCGCTTTACAGCACTTACAATGCCCTCAGTGTGATTATTTCTAGTTGGCTACTTGATCTTATAGGACACTATGTGAAATCGAACGTCTGCCATGGAGAGCCACGTCATGGAAGCAGTCAATCCAAAATTGTTTTATTCGGATGATTGATTCATCATTCTCATCTCTTCCCAATTGTTTTGTATCAGCGAACCCTTTGATACCCCCAACTCACTATTTTCAAACCACAACAAAACCATTAAGCTCACCTTCTAAGTGAATGCTAACATCGTCCCGCGTAGCATCCGAATCTATGGATTTCGTTTTTCCTTCGTTGCTCAAGTGCGAGTAACCGTCCAGATGTCCAAGTCCCACTTTGTCCATAGCGTGCTCCATATTGTCAGAGTTTTGACCAGGGAAGTGGACGGCTGCATTACTTTCGCTTCCGTCTCCGCCACTCCCATTTTCCTGTTCCGAACTTCCGTGGTTGTAGAACGGGTGTTGTTGGGGCGCCGACGGAGATGTGTCATGGGTGAGGTCGTTGAGACATGTCTGGCCCCCACGGGGATTTTGGGAATAAGAGATGGATGTGTACTGGGTCCCGTGTAAGGTAGCGTTGTTGCTGCTGTTACTAAAATGATGTTGCGAATGATTGTATGGAAAGGGTACATCTTGCAAATGTTGATGGGTTGGGGAGGAACTGGTGTAGGGGACGACATAACCCATTCTGTGGAGATATCCGGGGGAAGTTGAATTGGGAGTCGACGAGGAAAGATAATTTGTTGAAACGTGAGATTCTAGGGGTGGTGATCCGTTTTCGTAAGCGAAATTGTCGCCGTGGGGAGTTGGAACAATATCACGACCCATACGTATATCCGTAGTAGCGACCGAGGGTTGAATTCGCGTCTCCATGCCCATGTGGTCTAGAGCTGCATCCCCATCCTTCGGGACACTGTTTGCCCTGGAGTTGGTCTGGCTTATTCCGTACGGATGAAGATCTTGTGAAAATCCTACGATATTCTGCTTGCTTTCCGAGTAATAGTCATTTCTTAATGGAGAAGTAGTGCGATTGTCGCTCTGTTGCAAGCTGCCGTGTGGAAAATTCATTATTTCAGATGAATTTTGACATTTTCCGACGACTCCAGCGTGAGTGAGGGTTTCCGCGGTGAACCCTGGCGGTGAAATAGTGGGCAAGTAGGAAAATTCATTTGAAAGTCCATTGGGTTTCGAAAACCCGGTAGTTTCGGTACGAGACGCCATATTGTCTCCAATGTTGGTGATCAGGGTCTCCGATTGATTGCTGGCGCAACGAAGCGTTTGGTTAGACGGGTGAAAACGGTAAGTTGCGTCGATCTCGACAGAATTGTCAAAATTACCCGGGTATGAATGGACGAGTGACCCCGAAGTCCCGCTTGTGTCCGATAGGAAGCTTCCTATATCTTGATCTTGCTGACGTTTTAAGTTCAGGATATCTTTAACTGAAAACGGCGTCGAGTTTATTGGGCTAGACAGCATGATACGAATATTAACACATTGAAAATCTGTGTGTTATGCTTACTGCAAATGCCCAAAAATACATAAAAAATAGACTGCTTTACAATAGAAACAAAAAAAGCATATTTAAAACTTTGCTGAAACTTTGAAGTTCGTCAAAACTTACATCAAACATTCTGACATACCAGTTAGGTCTATCTGAATCGTGTCTGTAATTTAGTCTTATTTTACCCAATATTCGTGGCTTGTCACATCATTACGGATAGCATAGTAATTTTGATAGGAACTTTAAAGGCTGGGAATAAACCAAATTCAGCGTGCTGGAGCTAGAACTAGAGTAAGAACGTGGGGAAGAACCAATAGTACGATGAAATACGCTACATTTTTGGATCTATTATCACGGACCCTCAGTTATTTAAATATGATCTATTTCCACTTTCGGTGACCGAAGATATCTATTTACAGGAAGGCTTTGGCGTGGAGGAAAATTTCCTAAAAACGCTTTAACCAGAGTGAAGATATCGATAGACCTTATGCATAGACAGCATTTCAAAATTACATCCTGTAAGCATCACCCTGCCTCATTTTTTGCTGATTCTTCTGTCTTACCAAATCTATGCTCCAACTCAACACAAAAATACAATACGTCTCAGTAACAGGAAGGCCCAAAGCTTGTCTACCTTATCTGACAACAGGCGAACATTTAAGTCGAGTACGATCGGCCTGTGTTTCCTCGGTCGCCTTATCAGAAATTCTCCTGCTCTGACAAGCGTTTATCTTTTGCTTTGCCGTCCGCGTTGGCCTAATTGAAGATCACAACACATAAACGAGTTCATCTATCCGTAACCATTAATGTTATCGATGTCGTACAAAATAAGTTTCACGCGGAAGTAACTCAGTAGTTTCAACGTCATAATTACCTTCGCTGATGACATTCGTGATGATCTCCGACTGTTCGTATCTAACTCCACTAAGGGCCGTCACTTAGACAGATCTAATTTACGTCACAAGGTTAGACAAAATACTGCACACATGTCACAAACACAGTATATTATATAGCTGGTTTACCAGACCTTCCGTCTGTGTTTAGAAAACGCACAAACAAGTCAGTCACTGAAGGGTTGCGGTGATTGCAGTCGCAATCAAAAACTGCGGAAAAAGTAAACCATGCGAAAATGACGAACACCAAGATAGACGAAACTATAAACAAGGTTTACACTACAATGAAACACAATCCCGATCTGGTTCAACTGTGTTCCTTTACTCTCTAAGCAAGCTTCTCCCTACATTCTCCGAACGCTATAAACCTCTCCATCATCTTACCGTTGTTCAGGTAAACGACAAATGAACTATTAGGTGTAGGCTCATTCGAAAACAACTTACGTAGGTGTTAAAACAGAAAAAAACGAGGCAAAAAGAAGACTTCTTCTCTACCACCATTTTCGTAAACGTACTGTAATGAACTAGGCTTGAATTAGCGATGCAGACACTACACGATAACTATTGCACGTTATTAACTGATGGCGAAGGACGGGATGGAACGGAGTTATAAATGCGAACGGAAAGAAAAAAAAAAGAAAAGAAAAGCGAGCGATTAATTTGTCAACAATTACCTTTTCTAATGACGGAAAAAAGAGAGAGCGATATGGCGACTGCAATTACGGAAAATAAATCGCCTCGACGTAAGACACAAAAGTTTGAACGCAGCGAATCTTCCGACTATGGTACAATTTGGAGAAAATGGCGGACATCGCTGGGACTCGAAAGTTTAGTAATCACGTTCGGAATAATCACTACACAATCTGAACTGAATTTTTCAGCTTTCTTATGGAGAAACTTCTTCCAGTCATTTGGTCATGGAATAATTTAAAATCGAAAATACAATGATCTTGAGAACTGTAGAACTACTTCCATTGCGTACGTCATTGTTCTACGGCAGTGGTTCTTCACGTGGGCAGTGTGAAACCTTTAGGGGGCGGACAGAGATCATGGGACCACTGGGTGTTTATATTTACATAAATATTCCCATATTTGATAAGAAATAAAATGACTGCAGTTGGCTTATCAATTTCTATATTTGGTTGGGAAATGATTCGGCGTAGTAAATAAACATTTAAACCAAACTAAGCATTTATTACCTTACTTGAGCCCTAAAAGGGAAACACTTCATATTACTTTTAGACACAACATAAAATAGCATTAAATAATTACAAGGTAAATTCATTTAAAAACGTTATAAGTGCAAATTTTATTCATTTTTATTAATGCAAAACAAAGTATGACAAGGAGTAAACCTGATAGGAGAAATTACCGCGACCGTGATATTTTCTTCTTTCAGAATTACGTCAGCACTTTTGATTGAAAATGATTTCTGAAGACTAATCGTTACAACCGAAGATTAAAGTTGCGGTCATAGCCAAAGCTTTCATCTTAACCCATGATGTCATTATTGAGTTATAATCCTGAAAAAAACGCGGGAACTGGCGGGGACGATCTATATACACGGTAAATATATGAATGCGTCAGACGCAGTAAAAATAATCGTAATCCCGAAGATGAGATGTAGGCCTATGTTAGTTACTAATTATTAGTTTATCACTGATAAATATTGGTTTCAGCAGATGATTCAAACTTTCCATATGATAAAGATGATTTAATATAAAACGGGACAATTTTTTTAACTTAATGAGATTTTTGAGTGTTTTGATTTTTTAAGTTAAAGTTGTTACTGATAGCAACATAGAATTCTTATATCAATTCAGCCAGTCACGATCTCATCTTTCTTTTTAATTACTTTACCGCTACTCCTATCACAGATTTTCAATAAAATAAAATTTCCCTACTACAGTATCCGTTCGGTTTGACTGATATTAACTGTAAATTCACCTATTCTTTATAAGATTTTAATTCATTTTTTCCCAGTCAAGTGCTTTTACGAAACTACTATTGATGCAATGATATTAGTATATTGAGAATTTCGAAGGCTATAACATTAATAACACAAGACTACTGTTTTGAAAGTTTTCCCTCAATATGTTCTAAGTTCCTGTTTTGTATGTTTTTTCTAAAATAATATTTGCTATTTGAACTAGTTTAACTGTTTTTAACTAGTATATTATTCAGTTACGTGAACTGGTTCAACTTTACATATCCAAATCGGTTCATATCTACATAACGCACAAGTGAATGAAATATTTTATCTGATATTGAGACTGAAAAATTCATAAAAGATACAAAGTATTTCAAAACAAAAAACATTCCCTTCCATTACTAAAGAAAACCAACGCCATTTTTTCCACAACTTGCTGCTGTATTTCCTATCACAGTAATCAGAATAACATATGATGTATCATAAGTGAGTTTCTAAAGTTTCGTAATGACATCACTCTCCATCACCAGCAAACAGATAAACAAATGAAATCTACATTTGCAGTAGGAATCGTCCTTTTACTGGATCGTTTGCAATCAAAGGCAATTTGGGCACATTAGCCGCGTCACAACTTGGTAATTGCGACATTAATTGGTTCAACTTCAATTTCTCCAATTCGATATCGAACGTAATTGCGTCTTTTATGTTCAATTATATCTAATACATGTTTTGGATGCGGACTGAGAGTAACGAAATTAAGTTCAAGGTGTTTAGAATGCTGCATCTGCTACAGACCAGACTGTGTTTATTTTCAATCTGTTTACGAAAACACAGAGGTGACAAATCTCATCATGTAAAGAGGGTGAGAAAACGGCGAGAGACATCGAAGAAAAAGTTCAATTTTCACTCAATTTCGGACTAGTTTTGTACGGAAAATTATTCACAGCACTTCTAAGTTCAAACATACTATATGTTGTAGTAAAACAGGCGACTGGAATCGAATACGTGGGAACACTACTACATTGCGGTTGCCATATCGAGGTGAAAAGAAAGATGTTTTGAATAAAGCGATATTTAGCAAATTTATAATACTTGAAGATTTTGGCAGTTCAATAGAATGCATAATACTCTCTGATAGGGTAATAGGTGAAACATAAAAAATACTTTAAAAACTAAAATCGATAGTGGATCGAGTCTTATCTTAATGTCGATGGAATGTTTAGATGTATTTCATCTTAAAACTGTTTGAATGTCGTATAAATTAGTTAGAATCTAAGCCTCATCGTCAGAAATCATTGCAGACTAGTGAGGCTGTATTTAGGTTTCTTTAAATCTCAGACCTTGGGTTAATCTTTAATTCTAGCCAGTATTCTTTTATTGGTATATTGGGTTAATGTCATTGACACGGTTATTTCTATTTTCGAAGGAAAAATCAATGTGCCGTATCCCACGTGAATCATAAGTCAACGAACTATGCATCTAGAAATGTAAAATCCCTTTAATTCGCAATATTACATATAAAAATACTTTCCCACGTTTCCCCTACATTACAATACACTTGCAAGATGTAATCTGATCGAGCTCACTAGCATGTGATCAATAAACTTTTCTATTTCATATTTTTCATGCTACTACTATCAGTTATATGTTGAACAATTTAAAAAAAAAATCGTTCAAATTGATTGGTTTTATGTTGAAATATAGAAAATTTTCCAGTAACAATATATTGCTATTACGGTAAGAACAGTAATTACCCAAAAGCCAATCCGAAATTTATTTATTACGTTTAACTGTACGTTGCAAAATATATTTATTGTTGTTTCATACAATCCAGGAAATTTGGAAATGAAATTTAACTTGGATTAACTTACCCACTCAATGTGATTCTTAGTTTTATTCTTTAATTGCAACCTATTAGCATTATGGCAACATAAATAAAACCAGTGGATTTTATCTCTCCTTACTCAGCATTAATAATTTAATATACAATAGAAACATAACACTTTTCTAACAGAAACAATATCATTCCTAATACCAAGTTTTCATTGGACGCTTTTCTAATTGAGACAAAGCGAATAGAACTACGACGATAATGAAAAAAATTGCTGAAAAGTATGTGATTATCCCTATCTATCAAAAGAAACAAACCAAGTAGACGCTGCATAGACGCACAGCAACCATCGTACGTTGGATTATATTCATTAAAAATAATACATCGCGTCCCAGAGCTAAGTGGACGATTCGCTTACAGCTATTTTGACAGCACTTTGGCTTAAGAGCGTTGAGGGCGGATTAATGCGATCTTAAGTAGTTTGTATGAAAAAGACAAAAGAATATTGAAACTATAGTTTAATCTGTGCTTTACAATTAAAAAATAACAGAGGTTTCGTGATCCCCAAACTTCTAATTTTCCAGATATCGCTCGGACTGATATGTCGTACTGGATAATACAGATTACATAACCAAATACGTGCACGCACGTGCGCCGTGAAGTGGATGTTTAAGGACCTCGGTCGCATACCATCCTGTATTTTCAGTTACTAGTGAATGAAGGGAGACTATGACTGTAGCTACTGACTTTCACAATGACATTTTTACACTTGAACGCTGTTACTATTAATTTACAATATTATTTTTTAACACTATTACTGAAAATATTTAGCGAAGGTAAAATTAATTATGACTGTACGGCTTGTACTATATTACTATTGTACTGCTTGCAGAATCGGTGATGGTTTATAAAACTCATATTTTCTTTTCTGATTAGTCAAACAGCATATCTGTTAACATTAGACACAACTCTCGCATTTTGAAAACTGTACAAAATCTTTATTAGTTTTAAGTATATATTCTAGAAAAGAATGTGCGTGACCAACGTTTTATTCTGTTACTCTGTTGTATGTTATTCTCAATAAGATATTTGAACAAATAAATGCTACCGCTATCTTATCGGATTCTTTTAAAAATATTGTATGTACACATATTACGCAAGTATGTATTGGAGATCTAACAACCTTTTTATCTCTACCAAGTAATGGTCAATTTTCCAGAAATTGCGGTCCACCCCGCAAATTAACGGTCAGTTCATTTTTCCTATGACATAATACAAAGCATAACAAATCCAATACCTTGGATCATTCTGAAAAATTAATTCAATCAATGAGTTTCTAAACCTAGGTCTGCTATTTTCAAAAGAGTTTTATATTAAAAATCACTCGATTAGATTGCTGATCTAAGATTTTGGGCTTTAAAGTTACTTGAAATCAGTCTAGAAGTTTTCATTCATTTTAAACGATTTCTTTTTCGTATTTTGTGTAAACGCAGAACTGCTAATGATGCTATTTTACCGTATATAATGGCCCCCTCATTCAATAATACAATAATATAAATGTATACTGTATAGATAACGGAAATCATCCCCCATCCGTCCGTACAATGGACATGTTTTTACTTCCGTTAACAAGCTGGATTACAACGATCGGATAATTGTTTATAGTTTAATGTATCTTATAATACCAGTCGACGAGATTATCACACGCGACGTTACGAATTAGAACACAACTGAACAGAATAATTTTTGTTTATAATTAGCGACGAGGCAATTAGTAAAACTAACGAATTGGACAACGAGAAGAAACACCGAGAGAGTTAATATCTCATCTTTCGAAAGTTTGGGTATACGAGGAGTGGAGTCGGTAAGGGTGATCGTATTACTAAGTTGCTTGTAATGAGATTTGGGGTATAAAAAGCAGAATGGCGGAGTAATTCCGTATTCAAAACAAACATTCGAGGCGCCAGAGACGTTCCGATGTCGGTCGGTGATAGGCATACCAACAGACGATGGCTGCATTAAATTGCATTAAATAGTTGTTTGAAAATACCAGTAAAGTGCTTAACTAATATTGGTTTGAAAATGAATCCAACGAAATGAGGATTTGATGGAAACTTTTCTTACATCACCCCAAGAATATTTGTTGAAGTATAACTGTAATTTTAATTAATGGTGTTTCACATAGTTAAGAATCCTGTGGCCAGATATCATTCTGGAATATCACCTTCACATCTATCTCTTTGTAGTATGCAGTATTATTTACATATTTATAATCCTTGCAAGTTAGACCGCAAAACGAAGCTATACAAATACAACCTATGGAGATACAGAAATTTTCAATAATATGTCAAAGGAATATTTTATGCTTTGGGTTCAGACTATGTTAGCCATGGTTATGCAGGAGGATACGGGACCAGGGATCCAGAGGGTAAGCTCGCTGCGGCTCATTGAGACAGGGATGCAAAGGAAGCTGGAATATCATCTTATTATAACAGACCATTGGTTCATTTATGACGTTTCCATTTGCAACGGGACGATATTAAAGATATCGAGTCTCAAAAATTACTTATCAGAAAAAATTACAGAGCATTATTCTCTATAAGTAATAAAAATATGCAGTCGCTCGTAATTTGCTCACTTTTTCTATTACGTTAAGGCTTCGCCTGATTTACAATTGGTAAAATAGGAATTATATTATCAAGTCCACAAGTTTTCAAGTCCACTGTAATTAGCACTATAAGATATAGTTGTCTCTGATCTGTGTGTATGTTATTTGCAATTGAAGCATTCATCTATTTCAAGGTTCTTGTCTTCCCTCACTTCCCAACAAAGAATTAGTTTTTGTCTATCGCTTGTCGTTTCCGCTCGATTATGTGTGCGTGCCAATGATACATAAAATGGCAGAAAACGTAACCCGATATGAAATACCGTATACACTACACCAGTTACTCGAAGTCCCTGAGTCGGTAATGACGATACAGATGGAAACAATAAACAGTCCGGAAGAAGGGGGAAGAGGAGGGGAGAGAAGTGATCAGTTAACTTTTCCAACAACAGGCGTTAAAATAACATTATTTTTCTCTCCTTGTTTCGCTCTCCATCTCCTATTGTTTACCTGGACACGGTAAGCTTACTGAGAAAAGGATTTCTGGTCTGCGACCCGCGTAAGCAAACACTACAAGTTTCGCCTTATTACCTTCACCAATCGTTCTACCTAGCGTGGGAAGGCAAGACGTACATATCCGCTCGTGTTACTATTACGATAAGGGAAAAGAAAAAGTAGGCGACGACGGGAAGGCGACCGGGGCCAACAGTGCCGTAATTGATACATGAAGTAAGGGTGACAATGGGTCCCAACTAATCTCCTATGTCACAGCTTAATTTCAGTCAGGGTTAGTTTGTCTTACCCCTTACCCTCCTCCATCCTACAATGAGCGCCTCTTGTAATTAATAGGCAAACTTGATGAACGAAATATCCGTTCCGGTGTTTGATGTCGACAAACATTATCCTACAATGGCAGGCGCGTGAAATCGCACCTCCGATCACTTACGCGCGTCTTCTTGATTTACAATGAATACGGTAACCACGGCAAAGTTAGTAAATGATCTATTCGTCTATTTATTAGTTTCTATCCCGATTTTCAAATTTCCTAAAAAAGGTAATTACTCTACAATGGAGCCAAGGGTGGAGGGAAAGAGAGAAAGAGCTTAGAATAGTAAAACGGGGAGCAGAAACTGTTTACAGAAATCCTATATCTACAGATGAACGCCTGAAACTAGGTTAAGAGAAATTAAAGGAATCATAAAAGATGCTGACTTACGCTTACAAGCGAAAAACATAAGCCAATGAACATTAAATTAATGGGCATCCCTAAAAACTGAGAAACTGAATGAAATGTGGGATTGAAGGAGAGGGGAAATCACCAATTAGTTTTAGATTACGTTTCAAGTTTAAGTCCATTAAAAAAAAAAACTAAATATAAATCACCTCGGTTAACGACAGAGATTCTGTCGAATTTCATTCGTAGTGGATAAGGGTCTATTGAAGTTCAAATAATAACAATGCCATAAACCATCGTGATTTTCTGCTGTCGTTTTTTGAAGTTATGTCAATTCGAAATTTGGACCACCTCGATTTCAAGACAGATAGAAATGATATTATTGTTCATTCGTTTTCGGTAACATATTGCAAAGAGCAGAAGACGCGTCCTATATTTATTATTAGTTTAAGGTCGATTCATTTATTCATTGGTGACAATTTGATTTCGTTTGAAATAGGTTTTCTATGTTCGTCGAGACAAGGATGCGTCCAACAGACGATTTCGTCGATCGTGAGATGCCAATCAAAATCCTGGGTATTGACACGTCACTATGGTTGATGACATTATTTTTACTTAGCGCATGTTATTCATCTTGGGAAAATTATCATTGTTGATTTTAGCCTATTTTTAAAGTATGAAAAAAACTATGGCAACAGAAAGCGTTTATACAACAGAGCAACTATATCACGATGTATAATGTTCACAATTGCGAAAGCAGTTCTATGAAATACAATACAAGCTCGCTATAGCAAATTACAATCAAATTAATTAAAACTTTGCTAAATCTTATTATAATACTCAGCTTCACTGTTATTTCTGGATTGTAACTTGAAAAAAATTACCCTTGGTGTATTCAAATTTCCTCTGTATACTACATGTACTTACTATTCACTAAATTATATATTGGGACTCTTTTATTTAAATCGACAATGTACACCCCAAAAAATTCCATTCTCCACTCTTATTTACCGAATAGTTGACGAATTCCTACACATTTGTTAGATGCCACGATAAACTAACAAATCACATTGCCGTCCGCCACAAGAACAACAGAGAGTTAGAACATAGAAATCGTATTGAATTTCCCGTGGGAGCTATGGACTCACAGACTATGAGGCGCTGGAATTATCCTTATATAGAAGGTAGCAAAACAGAACAGAAACCCATAACTTCAGTGTCACAACCCTTTTGGCCCACCAAAGAAGACAAGTCGAACAACCACACAGGAACAACAGCGTTGATCGCTTTGTGGATAGAAATTTATCAATATGAATTGCGCGTCGTTGAAAGAGGTCACCACACGATGTTACCTATTAGGAACAGTCCGTTTTAGGATATTTTAGGATAGAACTATGGGTAAGGGATTGTGATGCACATAAAATAAGGCTAATAGTGAGGGAATACAGGGATTACTACCGTAGGCAAAAGAAAACAGACCCGCTTATATCAACAAAACAATAAAACTTATCCCCATGCCAGAAAATATATTGTTGTATTAGATAGTGTGATTAATCGTTGAGAAGTTTTCAACCCGGAACGGAAGACAATCGTTTGTAAACTAATAGTACGATATATAGAGGAACAGACTGAGTCAGACTCTGTAAGAAAACAAAATCGTTCTCTATTCAATGTGATATCACTGTCTGTGAAGCGGATAATACGACGTTTTCTTCCTGAAAGGTTTTTCTAATCTTAGGTGTTTAGAAATGTTATGGAATCATTTAATATCCAGCGGATTACTGATAGGTCGGAATACCTGGCGTCAGTGAGGCGGTAATCCACCGTATGACGTCATTTCATTACATCATAAAGCAAACACGAAGTGGCGAACCACAATAAGGACTTAATTAAACTTTCTCGGCAAAATGTCAAGCGAAATTTTCACCTAATTTGACGGAAGTACAAGATTGGTCACCGTCTCGGGCGCGCATGGAAGACTTCTGACACAATCTAACGCATTTACAAAAAAACGGGTATATCGATTTTGATAGCTATTTCACGAACTACCATGGTGGTCCTTCGCTTAGCGACAGTGCACAAACCAACAGCGGTCGCGTAATTCACATCTGAGGTAATTTTCCCGAGTAAACGATAGGAACGGAGTGACATCGAAGAGTATTTCTCCGTAGTTAATTACAAGGTCCGAATTACTTTCAGGTGTCGAATTTGAAGCTGACCTAATAGTGGAATGCTGAAATCTAACTGCGCAATGACTTGCAAAATGCAATTTTCAATGCAAAATAACCTTTCTAACACGGTTGCTGGTAAGTAGTGTCAAATACGACGAATTTGAAGAAACCGATGTTCAGATAAACGTCCCCTGGACAAAAGTCCTAGTAAAGATGCATGGGCGTCCACAAGACCCATTTAAAGGGGTTCAGATGAAGTATTTCTATATTCCTAGAGGAATTATTTTTTAACAGCCACGTCCAGAGTCAATGTATAAACATATTCATGCAGCGAGGTTGGGACAGAGGGATTTGTCCATGTGTAGTTCTAATTAATCAATACTAATAATCACCACGGACATTAGGATCCTGGTCATGGCTTACGGGTCTTTCCTAATTAGAATCTAACAGGGGAGATTTAAGGGAATACCCCAACTAACCTCTTCAGCAACTGTTTATGTTTGAAAAGGAACTGCAGTACTTCAAGACAAAAATTGCTACATTACACCTCTACAAAGATGGTCCTCTTAAAGATAAGTGACCCTAAAGTAAACATATCAACTATGATCTACTACATTCCATGTATCGTAGTGCTAAGCGTTTATGATGGTAAAGTACAAGAGACCGTGACACCCTTGTGTAGCACTTGTAATTTCGATCCGTTCAAGGAGTTTCGAAAGAGGCATAAGCAAAGAAGCACATGCACATAAACGGTGATAAACACTTTAGAAGTACTCTGGGAATACTAGACCATAAGCTACTTAGGTCAAGGAATCCTAAACAGAATATACATTCCATTTTGTATGCGGTATTTCTCACATGTTAATTTGTTTCCCAATGTCAACGTGAACAATTTTTCTGAGAGCTATCAAAGGGTAATGTCACTTAGCCGAGGCTCGTAACGTGGGAAATGAACTTTGATGGTGAGTTTAACAGTTTGTTTACTAAAGTGATTACTGTCAAGGACGATATTTTCATCCAATTATAGAAAGACATGGGTACTCATCCACAAATATACTTTACGCGGCAAGTTCGGGTGATAAAAAAAGTACTTGACTACGCCACTACGATTTATAACCCAACAGTTTACAGAAGTGAATTACATTAGTATCACCCTGCAGATCATCGGATGGCATAACATTCCATAGCTTTTTTTGTGTTGCATATTTCAAAACAAGTGTTAACTAACCAAGACGTCGGCTAAAAATAATCCGCAACAGACTATTTACTGCTGTTATGCCCCACTTAATTAGAACACCAGTTAAGAAACGCTGCTCATACAGTCCCAAAGCTTACGAATCATTTAATTACTAAAGGCTGTTTTCTCACGCTCGTGTACTAACCGTAATATACACGGTTCGCCACATGAATACTGAATTCGCAGATACTGAAGAACGACTGTAATTACAATTACTGGCTCATAAGTTTTAAAGTCGAGAGTGCAAAAATAAATTCCGGAAAATCGTTTTAATAATAATCTAGTAAAGGCAAAAGCATCCCTAGTCGATGTACTCTACATGCTTCAGAGGAAGTATACAGGACAGAGTATAAATCACATTTAATCCAGATGAGTTGTCCGGCAGTGGACAAGCAGGGACTAATTAGGCGAAAAACTATTGGGTGGGCTGACGGGGTCAAACAAAACGAATCGGTGAGTAAACGTACATGTCCGTCATTCTGACAGTCTGTCAAAAACTTAAATCCCCGGAGCGGAACGTACACGCAGATTAAATCTTTCGAGCGTGACCAGACGCGCCGCGCAGTAATGTCGGAGAAGGCAAAGACGGTCGTTCTTTGTGGTCAAACAAACAGCGAGATATCGGATATCAGAAAATACGACATATGAAACAGGCAGTTAATCCGAACGGCCATCACCGACAGTATCTACTTCATATATATATATATATACTCGTATGCATTGATTAGCCTTGTAACACGATATGGATCCCCACAGTTCAAAGGTTTTATAATTAGTTTTACGCCGCATTAACAACCTGACAACCCGAAGATATATTTAAATAAGGAACGGAACCCTCGTCCAACCGTCTGGTAAGAGCGAAGCCACTCAATAATGCACAAATTTCAAACCGCTTCGAAATTGGGGTTAGCAGAAAAAAATTCTAAAGTTGGCGGAAACATTTTGCGAAATCGATACCGAGGCACGTTTTGTCCAGGATGAGAAAAGTTTACTTAGGAAACGTGGCAAGAGACAATGGGGCGACGTCGCCTGAATGACGCCTAACACAAATAGCAAACGAGATTCAAATTACTAACACTACCGTCATTAAGGAAAATCCATGTTTACATTCTCACGGAAATGTGAAATATAGCGACATCTTGCGGTACCAATTATTTATATTTGTTTTGCAACATGGAAACACCAGTAAGAATAGTAGACAAACGATTTTATAAGTATGCCGCAATTAAGGATGATTTACTGTCCAAGAACAATACTGAATTATCACCATGTTTCTATTCAATTAGCTTCCATAATAAAATATCGAATCGCAAGATCAAGCAATGCACGAAGAATTCGACTTTGGTGCAATATCCCGCGCTACTTTGACAATTTTGAATCACGTACGTAACATCAGTGTGTACAATATTGCGCATCACGTTAAATTATGCAATAAAGTATGAAACAATTTCAGTTAGTTGAATGTCATTCATCCTGTTAAGCACAATGGAACCTCGGTTTCCGTCAATAATTGGTTTCTGGGAGTATGTCGTGAACCAAAACATTATTTCCGGAGAGTTGTGGTTACTAATAATTACCACTTGTTATTACAAACGAAACACGAATATGTAAATGTCCAGATATACTGTAAGATACAATCGCACTGTGCACAAGACCAACTCCAACAGAGTGCTGAGTAGAGATGAAAACCAGAACAAATTTATTTGTCACAGAGCTGAAATATAGGGTGCCAAATCACAAACATAAATGACGTGATAAGGCTTTTCCCAAACGTAATCCCAAATGCGTATTACCGTACGCGAACGACCAAGCGAGGGAATGTCCTGCATCCCGTACAACAGTCATTTCGTAAAGATCACCGTAAATAATTTGGAGCGAAAGGAGAAGGCAAAGACGGGAATGCCAGTGAATAAAAAGGTCTAGAAAAAAGTACCTGAATGAATGGTAAGCAACAGTAACGGAATATGTCTTAACACCAACCAGAGCATTCTTAGCCTCCAAGGTCGGCCCATTACTCCACAACACATAGCTGCAATGATACGTAGGCTAAAGCGATGGAGGCGAGCGTTTTCTTTGATACTTTTTCTACTAGATTTATTATTATTCTGCAGCCCATTTTTACCAGCGGTTTGGCCCAACGGACATTGTACAAATGGCCAGTCGGTCCCTGGCCATTAAGCAGATACATTTCAATCGAAGCCAAGAACAAGAAACAACTTCAAACTGCTACTCACCTGAACAGCAAAAAAAATTGGACCAAAGAACCCGGATAAGCTGAGCACTGACTTTGCATAATTATTCCATTAAATCACTAGACTGATTTTTGTGGAACTGTAACAACAGCGTCACCGCAGACATGTATCAGACATTGCGCTTGATTTTTCGCGACGCTCTCGTCCAGAGTACATTGCTGCACCCGATACGAAGTCAAAGCGTTGCCGGCTAAAGCACCCACATAAGCCCGAAGCAACGCCTGCGTTTCTGCCAAAACACTGTGTAAAAACCAGTTTGACCCGGTACCCCTCGAAAGTTCGGTACCCGGAAGCCCATCTTCCCCGCCACGGACGGCCGAAGTCTCTCGTATTATGAACATATTAACAGCGCCTATATGTCGTTGCGATCTACGACCGGGTACGAACGGTGTCGTTACTATGTCTATCCATCCGCTCGTACCCATGTCGCTAGACCCTGATGTCGAAGTCGAATGTCTACTTCGATCTTGTAGGCTGGAACGAGTTTCACTGACAGCCACACTGCCTTCACTCGTTTCATTCAATTGTTTTGGCATCCTCAAGCTTAGTGAATTTCCTGAATATTTCCTTTTTGTCTTTACAGGATTTTTTTCTTCTAACAAAAACAAAACAAAAATGTTTTAAAATAATAAAATCTGTCACATATGTATGAAATAATACTTGCCGGATTTAGCTGTTTTTTCGTCTTCTAAAATTTTGGAAACATTTTCAATCAAATTTCCACTGTCTAATAATGTTTTCGTTTCTGTTTCATTGTCATCCTGTTTACTTTCTTCCATAAAGAATTGAAGTTCGTTTGCAGAACCATCCTTTACATCCTTTGCTGTACTGTCATTACCACCATGATAAAGTAAGCCCTTACCCTGGCATTTGTATTCTGCCACAGTACCCGTGGCCAATATCTGTATGTACATCGCATGCGTGAGCGACGTGCTCACAGCGGAATAGGGGAATAGGGGAAATCACAGCACTGAGCAGAAACCATAACTTACATGAATTTCGTCATCCTCTGGAACACCTATTTCAAACCTGAACCCACACAAACATAGACAAGGTGAAAGACGGCTGAGGCGGTACCAGATACTTGAAACAGCATGATCGCAGGTGGCACGCAGGCCACGATTCAAGACTCTATCACTGGCTGATTCTCTGTATCTGACGCGCCAGAACATGGAAAAAGTCTGCAAAAAGCCAGACTAGACTGAACAACTTGGTCAAATTGTTTACATTTTAATGCCAGAAAATGAGTTGTGTATATTAGAGTAGGATAACAGATGTGTATCCCTTTTATACAGGAGTAGAGCTTCATTAGAGATTATTAAATTATACCTTATCCACAAAACTATTATTGGACAAACCTGCAAAGGCTTTATCAAGACCGCAACACCCGGAACATTCTGACAGTTACTGATGTAGCATTGATCAGGAGGGAGAGGATCAATCATGGATATCAGCTGCTCTTCATCTTCTGGATCTTCAACCTGGAGAACAATATGGTTCATTTATTTACTGGAATTACAGAAAATTACATTTACATGTTCCATGCTAGTATTACAAGGCTAAAGGTGTCGCTATGAAAGTACTTATGACATTTTAGTTCCCTAAACAAACCCATAAATCTGGGACTATCTCTACATTTCAATACATGTTACATGTAACCTGACCACATTAGAGAGATACTAACCGAAACCGGAAGTGTCTGCTTATTTTCGGCAGACAAGTTCAAAAGTGACAGGTCGGAGTTCAGGCCTTGATCCGAACCGTGGAAATCCTTAACCAGAGCCTGTTCAAAAGATATGTTTAAAATATATCACCGCATTCGAGTTCCCATTACCTTATCGAATGTCATCTCTTACTGGCGGATATAAATCAAAATGTTCTTTGCTCTTTTCAATCTCAGAGGCAAAGCACTGCTCAAGCGACGTCATTTTGCCTGAGCCTAGCTTCACGTTTTGACCTATAGGTCACGAAGGAAAAGTTAAAAACCAATGAACTATAGTGAATTTTAGTTAATTATAGCACTGGTTCGTATTAAATTAGACTCACAATTGAGTACAGGATTCGTTGGCTGCGGAAGTGCAGTAACATAGGCAGCTGTCCCAGCAGCAACTCCGATTATGAGGTTTTCACCAATGGTGATGTTTATATCCAAATGAAATATTGTATTCATACCATGCAACTAAACGAATAAAGCAAATTAATTGATAATTAAGTATAATGAATATACTGGAAATATATTGGATTACATATAATACTGGAACATACTTTTCACTTTCAGTTTTATTTTCAATTTCTGTGCTAGCAAGATTCAGACTTTTTTTATCACATTACAAACAATTTTTCATGGGGGCCATCTATCCTAACC
>QRAM01000041.1:372336-429199 GCA_013436055.1 Halocynthia roretzi
CTCCATTTCCACCTCTGCATATAATGGAGTGAATATTCAAATAATATCACCTTAACTTTATTGTACAGCTGCTTATGAAGTTCGTACTGGATAAATGGAAGGATATCACCGACGACGGTGGCATTACCTTCTCCCTGACCTTTCTTTTTACTTCTGCAAAATCTGCAAAGCAACCTTTCATAGTTATAGGATAGCAAGTAGTGATGCCATAGGTAAACACTGACAATTAAAATATTTTTTGCAGCAACTGTGTGTATGGTAATAGCCATACTACAAAACAAACTGAGCTGGAGTATAGCCAAAGGAGAGTATGGGATGCTGCCAGGGAAGGAATTTCAAATGGAAGGCAGGGAGGTTTAGAGGTTAGCCTACACATACAGTGTACATAATATGAATGCTTAAATGTTACTTGATGATAATTCACAATGAGGGCAAAAATGGGGAAAATGTGACTTGGTACTCGAAGAACAACATTCACATTCGGGACAGTCACCCACCAAAGGCAGACATATTCCACAGAAAAAAGGCCCTTGCTAAAGAGGACTGATGTAACAAGTGCCAATAGATATTATATGACGCTATCTATACACAAACCGTTAAATAATCTGTTACCAACTAATAAAATAAAGCTAGTAACTAGTAAGAAGGAAAATATTGCATTACCTGGCTTGTATCATAGTCCCTTTGCCTGTTATATGAACGTTCGGAGGAATATCAATTGTCGTGAATAAAACTTCAGGGACCTGGAAATGAATAAGATGCATAAGAATGTACTCAGTCGTTTAAAATATTTAAAAATTCTATATTCTCAATACAAAGTAACAAAGTTTCCTGAAAATATCACCAAGTTTTGTGAGGTGATATGATAATTTGAAGACTGATATCCAGATAATTCAGTTATTCAACAACAACAACAACAGTTCAGTCAAAATGAAAAACACGAATCAAATATAGGCCCGAAGTTTTATTTTAGGAAGCTCTGGTATAAACTTTTAGTTGAGAATAAGTTTTTAATTTAGTTTAGGTACAAATAAGTTACTTGAACTGATGGATCCAAAGGAGATGCACTGAGTGATATTGGAAACGGGGTGGAGCCTTGATACGGAACTTGAAAAAGGCCCACGTTTGACAAAAGAGGATTTACAGGTAAGCTGGAGTATAAACACAGATAAAAGATTATTAGATTTTATGAATCAACGGAACATAAATATTATAATCCGGGAGAATATACCTTATATTAGATGGTGGTGGCGTAAAACCGAATGATGTTCCGGAATTATGCCGTTTCCTAGGGTCGAATTTCTCCAAAGGGTGACTGGTATCCAATACAACGGCTGCTGATAGTGGTCCGTTGTGGATCATTTTTTCTATAGATGAAACAATCGTTTATCAATATGAATTTTGTTTTATTTACATCAATTACATAACTGACATTGTTGCGTATTATAATTATTTGTTATTCATCAAATTCTATTCCCTATAACATTTGATTTATACAAATCTTAAAACAAACCTTTTATAAAAGCATCATTTCCAATTCCATGGGAGAGATAACTCCAATTGACAACAGCTGCTGTACCTTGAGCAGAAAGCACTATGAGCTCATCACTGAATAAAAATGTCACAAATTATTCACATTGTATTTCAGTAATTTCTTGTATATCTTGCTTTACCAGCAAGGCATATGTCTAAAGATATCAATAGTTTATGCATGCTTCCATTCATTGCCATGACTTCTACAAGGAATGTTAATACAAAATGCCCTAGAAGTATTGAATAGATAGAACCAACACACCATATGGACGTGCGTTCATTATATCCCACCACAGCATTGCACCCAAGTACAGAGGAATGACTTTTAATTTCCTGTCGTAGTTCACTCCACCAAGCATCTCTCGTTTCAGCTTCATCTGGAGAGTAGCAAAGATAAAATTACATTACTGAGATAGTAATTCAGGTGATTTAAGCTATAACTAACCTGGATTGTGAATTTTATCCAGAAGTTTGACTGAATAGGCTGCAACAACGCCACCGATACGAGTGAGAAAATGTGACGGAAAAGAAGTCAAGGTGAAAAATGGGAATTCCTGCATGCAATACATCCAGAGTTAGCATATATAGACAATATCACTATCACTGGTTCAATCAAGGTTACAAACCAAAATCAACAGTATGATATTATCTTATCTTTGTTCGAGACAAAACTACGATATAAAATAGGCATGAGATGGCAAAAATGATCTACCAGTAACATTTACTTTTACATCAATGAATGCTGGAAAGATTCTTTAGATTTCAGATTTAGATTATTGATCCAGATTATCACAACATTCAGATGAATCCATTCCCAAGTTTCGTGCTGACAGCAAAACAACGAAGCTATAGACCACTCTGAGCTAAAGAAACTCTGTTGTAGATATTAAAATAATCAAGCCAAAATGAAAATGAACTTAAACGAAAGTTTATAAAAACTTGCATGGGTATGTAGTGACAACGGTATCTTAAATCCCATGATAAAAGAAAATAGAGCAGCACGGTAGACGCCTAAGATAAAAATCACCCTTGAACAGCATTAATATAATAATTCAAGGAAGAATTGAAAAAGAAAACACTGACCATGAGATCTAATGGATTATGAACTACTCTCGGTTGCTGTTGTCCAACAGACGATGTGTTTGCGGCAGGATCAAATTCAAGGGAAGATGAATGATGAGGAAATAAAAACTGATGGATAAAGTAAAAAAGTGGAATAAAAATATGACTCGTGGTATTTCTATGGTATATGGTAAATTTTACATAAAGTACAACACAGTAAAATGCTACACAACCTTCACTGGTGATGCTGAATGAGGACTGGATGTAGACGGAGAGAAACTAGAGGAAGATGATGGAGATCTGAATGGTGTAAAAACACACTTATTTTTAATGAAATAAATGATGTCGTAATCACACCATTTTCAATGCTATTTGTGAATGTGTCTTCGTTTTTCTGTTGTCTCAGTACTATGCAATTAGCCACAGAAAATATTCATGTTAGGTGGAAGGTTATTATGAGTTTAGATGGGGACCCTGAGACACGCTTAAAATTGACCTTACCATCCTTACATGCAATATTCGATTATTTTGATAAGCACCAGAAGCATTAGGTGAAAAATTTGTAATATGCTGATGAAGGTACTCATTGGACTTACTTCTCAAGGATAGTGTAGTGTTCAATTACAACTACACTGATTACCGATCACGATTACAACTGAAATGCACTGTCCTATGGGTACAGTACCTCTGGATATAGTGCTGTCTACCAACAAATGCAGGCAATAATATCTTCAGTCAAGCAAGATATATAATGTCTTATGTGCTATTGACATAGTGGAAATATTAACATATCCATTAGCAGCATTGATATAACATGACAGATGGTCAAGGCGTAGATAGCAGTTTAGCAGTTTAGTTGCTTTAAATTCACTCACGGTTGTCGAGGATGATTCATAGCTTTGGACTGAGCTTCAATCGTCACAGCGGTGCCGATGCCACGGACAACTACGCCAAACTCCCCTTCGATGTCGAAATGCTGACGATAACCAGCAACCGCATTCCCTCCCATTTCAATAACCTGTAATTATGATAGATTGTAAGCAATCAGGCTACCTTATAGGACTTCCCATAAAATTGATCCTCTAGTAGCAGCTAGAGAGCTGTATAACAATTATTGACTAGATGCTTCATTACTCAATGGCTTCCAACTTTGCAATGAACTAAATTTTTACAGAATTAACGGAATGTTCCAATTCTTATAAGAATATCAAAGTTTCTAATAAATTTTAAATTTTTCAAAGTTGTTGCGTTGTTGTGCTGTTTCGAATAAGTGATGACTCTGATGGGTTTTCATATAGACAACAATTTTATGCTGACCTTCATTCCAATTCTTCTTTGTAATTCCCCAGAAACCTGGGAGAACAGACGCTGTCTTGCTTCATTTGTCGCACGGGGGGTTCTTAGTTTGTCAATCCACTGGTATTCTGGATCCTCACTGACAACCAACTCTTCAACAAATCCTTGTACGGACAGTATGTTATAGCACTGAGGAATCGAGGTTCCTAATTACGATATGACAAAAAAGGAACAATAATTAGGATAAGAATGAAAATCCCACCAGCATTGCTATTGGAGCTATAAAGTTAAAATACCGGGAATTAGATACATTATAAATTACCGTGGCTACATTCAGCACGAAGAACACAAATTCCAAAAATTATTACTGGTTTTATCAGTATTAGTATAAGCATTATCAGTGGCTATCAGCCACCATATTTAATTCGATATCAATGTGCAGTCCTCCCATATAGGTTGAACATGAAATTAAATTATTAATATCCGTAATCTAATGACATATCAGGAATATTTTCATCAAATTGACATTAAACTTAGTTGTTTTCGATAATACATGGTTGCTAAATTCGAACCCATCTCAAGTATTTCGTAATTAAATAAATTTTCCATATAGATAACCACAGTTAAAGCATAAGCAGACACACACAAGGCTTAAGCTTTTTTTTGCTTCCACCATATCTCAAAATTGATTTTTCAGAAACAACGCACTGCAATATATGGTAATAATGAAATCGGAATAGGGAATGCAAATTGCATATTCCCTTTGCGAATAAAGCACCATGTAAAATAAGCATGGAATTTTGTATGTTTGTCTTGAAACAACATAGTTATTACTCAACGGATCTTCACCAAATTCGAAAGGTGGTTTCAGAAGCATAATCTAAAGAAAACTCAGACACCTCTCTTGTCAATAGATAAGAGAGGTCAATTGAGGAACTTAGATATAAAATATATGTCCAAACGGATAAGCAATAATGAATTAAAATGAAGTCATTACCACAAATAAATTTGATGCCACAAGATGACTTCTTGAAGCGGTTAAAATCTGCAAACAGTTCTATCTTCACAGTAAGTAAAATTTCACCACGGATACCTTATTATAAAAGCAAACATCTTGTAAATATTCGGAAAGCAAGTTGATTAGAGAATGATAAGGTGTACCATGCATTGTATCAAAGATAGGAAACCAGCCATGTAGGGAATTGGCAGAATCAGGAGCAAGCAGAGGATCTATGTCAATGTAAACCTTGCCGATCGCATCGTGGGAGCTGTAAGTGTCGTAATCCAGCACACGAATCTGTAGTGGTTCATCTTGCAAATGCTCATCATCCACCTGGCAAAGAGTTTAATATTCTCACAAGAGAAGAGATTACAAGAGATTCCTGACAATGATTATATATAATTAAGAATTTGAAAAATGAAAAAATATTCATCACCTCAAATTGAAACCATTCCGAATTCCAAATGGGGTTTAAACATTTTGGGAAGACATCTGTTTTATGGGTTACCGATCCGAATTTGACCTGAACATCAACAACAAAATAATCTTCATTGGATAAAATCAATGAAAATCACTGTGGAAACTGACCTCAACGAATGCATCCGTCAGTTCGGATGCTCTGTCCATAACCGGGAGATGACGTCCGGCCACGGCCTTGACTTTCAGTCTTCCGGGCATTTTTGCACAAGGAAACGTCTATTGCATATTGCATCAATTAATTAGATCACAAGTATTGATACGTTGCAAATAAATGTTAGTTCGTTCAGGAATACGCGCCAAGTTTATTAATTCCCATTCTGAAATAAATTTTGATACACTTCACTGAACACGCACGTGGTTCCCAATGATAAACATTTTAGGGGTTTTCCGAAATAGCCTGTGTATAAACAGTACCATAGATTTTACGAAAATTAACATATTTCGAGGATGCCTTTTATTCATAAAAATTATATAGATATATGCGTGTTAATTTAATTTATACAGTTCTTCGTATTCACGTCATATAACCACCTACTTGATAGAATTGTTGTGAAAGCAGAATGGCTAAAAGCAGATTTGAGTACGTAAAACGTTTCGAGATTTCGGATGAATGTTTGAGGAATTGCTGGATAGTGGTCCGGGTCGACGGCAACAATTTCCATAAATTCACAAGTAACCATAATTTTATGAAGCCAAATGACAACAATGCACTTGACTTAATGACGGAAGCTGCCAAATCGGTCATGAAAAGGTTTCAAGAAATTGTACTGTCTTATGGACAGAGCGACGAATATTCCTTTGTTTTCAAGAAGAAGACCAAATTGTTTAACAGGCGTGCAAGGTAGTATTTGCAGTTACCATATACATCTACTCCTAGCTCTAGGTTGTAACAGTATCGACGTACATTTAGACACGACAAAGATACATTCACGAGTAAATGACAGATGATTTTTTTGTTTCAGTAAGATATCTTCAGTTGTGGTCTCTCAGTTTTCCAGCAGTTACACTTTCAACTGGTCAAAATATTTTCCACAGCAAAACCTGCTTTACCCTCCTTCCTTTGACTCCAGGATTGTGCTGTATCCATCTGATCAAAATATGAGGGACTACTTGAGCTGGCGTCAGGCAGATTGTAAGCCTTCCATAATCTTTATTGAATTAAATGAATAACTGTATCAAGGCGTCAATAGAAAAAAGGCAGTCATCTGTAATACGAACATTTTAATGTGTTGCTGTTTTTATTGTGCCTACACTTTAATATGACTATCATTGGAACAGTATGTTCATTTCTGAAAAATACATGGACCAATGATAAGCCTATCTATCCACAAACACCTACTACTGATGCTGATTTTGTGATTGATTCAAAATTCTCAATATTCTATGATTTTCAGGTCACATCAACAACTTATTCAATACTTGCTACTGGTGCTTAGTGAACAGTGGAATTAAACCTTCAGAAGCAGGAGAAAAACTAAGTGTAAGATTATTATTATATCTTAATCACCTATTCTAATAATAATGACCATTCTCCCTTCAAAAAAAATAGTTAGACTAGTGTTTGTGATGACTAATTAAAATCATATAACCCTTGACCAACTAACATTGTAGTAATCATAAGTTTTGAATGGATATGCTCAATTCCAAATGGCTGTTGTTATTCGACACTGCGTGGTGCTAGAAAGCTATCTGATCATAAGGTAAAACTGCATTTTCTGCAGGGCACGTCATCGGGAGAAAAAAATGAACTGTTGTTCTCCAAGTTTCAAATAAATTACAACAAGCTACCGGAGCATTATCGGAAAGGAACGATACTTTTGAGAAAAAGGGTAATGATTTGACTGTGACATTTACTCATTTCTCATATTTATCTGTGAGACATCGTTGTTGCATGCAACCCATAATTGCAAAAAAACGGATTTGCTTTCTAAATAATGGTTTGGTAAAAGTCGTGAGGTTAGCCATATACCCCAAGGTAAAGTAAATGTTTAGATTTTAGATTCATGTTCATGTAATTACTGTAACCTGTTTAATACCGTCGATGGTGGCATGAAAACTAGAATAGACCCATTGTCTTCTTGCACAGGCCTGCGTCTGGGAAAAAGAGATCTGGTGTCGTTTATAGTTGTATAGGTCGTCTGTCTTAGCTGTAAGTGCAGAATTTTCGAACCTTTCTAGCTTTTGATTCATCCATGTCACACGAATATATAAAGTTGTGACGTATGTGTTTGTTGGTTTTTTCAGGGCACATCAATTGTATCACTGTCTTTCTCACGCCACCATTGATAAATGCATTCTACTGTATATCAGGTTCAACAGTATCAATTGCAGTAAAGTCTATCCTTGCAAAACATTGTTTTGAGATCAAAGCATACACATTGTAAATATATAAAATGCTGTCAATCGCATGATTCTCAGTAAAACTGTTATTGATGTTACCTGGAACCACAGCGGTCTGTATTTTATACTAAGACCTTCATAATGTGACCGGTGCAAAAACCTCCATGGAAATTCCAAGTACTTATTTACCACGCGTCTGCATGACACATTTCTGAAAAAATAAATGTTGGTGGTCGTTTCCTAGAAATCCGATTATCTTGCCAAGTAAGCATAGAGGAAATTGCCACCCACATAGTGCAGCACTCATACCTACCTCAACCAGCACGATTTAAACCAACGCATTTACTCCTACTGAAGTATAGCAATAGGCATAGAGTAAACAGCGGCTTTTTCCAATGTCTTTTCACACGCATATATGTTTCGTTTGCTGTAATGTTTCCGCCAAGCTGCTCCAAATTTATCTCGGGTTCTATTTGCAGAACAATGAAGGAAACGACGATCAAACGATAGCCACACAAGAGGACGACAGAACCATAGAAAGTTTACACGTTGACATCATAGGCCAAGAGTTCTGGACAAAGCATAATCACTTATTGACATGAGGTACTGTAAACACAAAGACAATTGATTTGGATCATCACAACACCAGCAGGTGTCAATACGACATTTACGATACTGACTGACAACCAATGACGCTACAGCGAAGCATCCGTGAAAGTTGAATAATATGGCGTGAGGCCATTTTGCTTACCTTTACCTCACCTATAAACTCTTGTTTTGTAACTCAATACTTTCATTTGAAGTGGTTTTCTATTTTAGTCTGTTGCTTAGACACTAGTTTATTTTTGTTTAGAAAGATCGTGAATCATTGGCAAGGATATTAAGCATATTATACGGTTCATGTGTCATGCAAGATGAGATTATATTACCTAGCATCAGCTCTGTGTCAATATAATTGCGGGAGATGGAAACAGATACTGTCGTTAATGACACGGATTTTGCGATCACGATAAGACGAGTGCTATTATACTGGATGATAAACAACGGAGTTCTTGTTCGTTTTCAAAGATATCACTGATCGTTCCTTTTTCATTCCTTAACCACGAAGCACGTTTGCACAAGCATATTGCTTTGTGCAGATTCGCGAAATTAAAAAAATAGTAGTAAATATATTAGGAAATTGTAAATAACATGGATTTCAAAGTATATAGAAATGCGATACCAAAGTATGGAAGCATCCTGTGTCTGTTAGGGTGTATTGAGCTTAGTAGTTAGGCGCAACACAGTCTATATCAATAATACGTTGCCTCGAGAATTTTACAGCGTACGAGTTCACTTGGTTGCATTAGATGCAGCTGATTCGTAGATATAAAACAGTTAGTCGATATAATTTCGTTTCTTATCGTTGGCAATGGTGGCTCATCTATTTCAATATCGCCTTCAATATATCTCTAATTGGCTATTAATAAAAAATTTTAAAATGCAAAATTACGTTTTATGCCTGGATGCGGCCGAGTTGCAAGATGAAATCAACTTCACATCAATTTTGTAATGCACATTCGATTGGTTGCTTTTCCACCAATGACGTAGGCTTGTGGAATTGCAGATGGTAGGCTTGTGGAATTGCAGACTTCTTAAAGAACCTGAGTCATGCTTAAGCTAGTCTATCGCAATGAGCTATATTTAGACACTGTTCAAATGTCTGGAATTAGAAATGTGAATTTTTTTATTCCTGTCGAAGTCACTAGCAATTGCAATACAGTCGTCCCTCGCCATATCGCGGTTCATGCATTTTAATGTAATATTGTATGTATTTTATTTCATGATAAATACCGTGCTGTACAGTACTAGTATGTTTAAGCGCTAAAAGTTAAAAAAAAAATTAAATAACCGGTCAAATGATTGTGGGAAAGGTTAATTAGGTAAATAAGAGTGTGTAAATGATTCATAATGGTTCAAAATACGTTTAAATACATTCAAATGATAAATTAAATATGTGGTTTCTCCTTCGCGGTGTTTCACCTATCGCGGAAGGCTCTGGAACGCACTAACCACGATAGGTGAGGGATTACTGTATAGACTTGATAAAAGGAACGTAATTTATATTTCACAAGATGCGTATTTTTATAAAAATTCTCATAGCATCATCACATAAAAACAAGTCAAAATTCCACTGAAAATTAATTAAGGTCGGATTCATGTTTTAAAGCAGTCGGTCCATGTAACCAGCATAATAGCAATTGCTTGTCTTACAATGTATTATTGTATACCAACTTTACCAATGATAAGACTCGAAGATTTTAAGAGCCAGAGACCATCAGCCAACTCAGCAATTGAAAAAAACAATATAACTTTGTTGCAGGCCGCTCCTAGAAAATAGTTTTCTCACAACGGAAGGATTGTTGTTTCCAACATATATAAAACACTCCCTGAAATATTATAACAGCATTTTTCACTTAACTGCTATAGAGATAGGCGGGATGATAATAATGCTTCTCAATTCTTGCCGTACCACATGGCCCACAACCGGCAGCTATGTAGACCATCGTAAACAGCTTTAGTTTTACGGATCATGTACAGTTACATAAGGCATTTATTCACAGAAATCCATTACCAAAGAGAGCAAAAAGTCACAATTCATTTGTACATAATATGTTCAACACGTAATACAACGTACGTATCACGGGGTACTACGTCAGAGCTGCTAAGCATACAAAGACTCTTGTTGAAAATAAGTTTTGACGTCATGCATGAGTGCAATGTTTAGAGATTCGTTATTAGAGGACGTTTTTTCTCTAATAATTGACCTCGGCGATGTAATGGACAAATAACAATAAAGTGAATTGTCTACCAGTAAAAAGTTTTGCATTTTATAAACGACAACCTAGTCCTTTTCCCTTTTCATATTTATAATGCTAACATTATAGAACAGAAATTACTGGTTCAAGCAAAAGGAAACTGTGGTAAAGGTAAACGGTTATCGGCCGGTTCTATCTTATCTTCGAGTCTCTTACCCTGTCAATCTTTGCGATATGCACATCAAAAGCAGAGTGCCTTCTCGTCCAATGCAGCAAGCAAGCAACCAGCCACTTACTGGCAATAGTCACCTTTTAAACTCGCAACGACGCCACATAAGAGAAACCCTAACAATAGTGATAAGATGATAATCGCTGCGAACAGGAAACGAATATAATGTTACCTGCTTATCTTCCTGGGTAAATAATAAACAATCTAGAAAAGAAACCGTGATATTTTAGGGGAAATAGGCTGAGTAATACTGTAATCTAGGTCATTACCACAAATGTCAGTTAATATTCTGTTAGGTTCCCTCTATAGCAACATCAAACTTCTATTATAGCAACGTCAAACTAAACAAATACGATTTATTGTAATTACATAACTACCTGGTATCAGGAATAACTACTCGATAACAGATGACGTGATATTTTCAAAATCAAATTCCAGTAACCCACGATGGATCGTGCGAACATGCGTTGTAGTACCAGGTACTGTACAATACTTGAGAACAATAATAAATGACATATGTAAAAAACAACAACTACAATTAGCATATCTATCATATATATATATATATAAATAGTCTATGACCATATCCTTTGTTTATCTGTCGACCGTAATTTCACCCGTCAGACTTAGTTTGAACTATTTTCGAATCAGATATGATCATGCAGGCATCTGAAGGCTTGGCCTTTTAGCGACACGTTTCCAAGCACACTTGGGAGAAATTCCTTAGTTGAACAATGACTTGTTATCTGGCATCTACAAATCCGCTTCGTTACGCCCATTAATAATGTTATTTTATCGCTGGTAATTAACAAACAAATCTCAATATTTAGGTTGTTACCTACAGCAGTCTGAATTATGCGTAAAAGTGCACGTACCGTGTCGATAACTTAGTACGTCATGCTTTCCATTATGTATCAGAGAACAAATATCCATACGCCACAAAATGTGACGAAAAGCAGCAAGCTCGCCACAATAATAAGACTCTTATTACAAACGGACGCCATCATTGTGCGCGAGAATTATAATGAACAAACAGTGATATTCGCTGGCGCTCTGGTATAAAATGAGATGGGATTTTGCACAACTCTTCATTCGCTAAATCATCACCGAGTGGTACAAGCGCCTGTCGAGTAACGTACAGATCACGAAACAATATCCTCTACCCATTTTCATAGACGGAATCAACAATGTAAGTAAACTATTTTCAGACCTTTCTTCAGCCTCTTATTATTATCTCGAATACGGAATAATTTGCAAGGATAATGATTAAAAAATATTTATATAACGAATTTATCAGGAAGTACTATTTTTATACCCTTTTTCAAATAATGATATCATATTAATTTGATGACACTCCGACAAAGCTAAAGAGTATTTTGTTCTCAATAAAGATAAGATATTCCATGTCTCAATATATTTAAGCTATGTTATCACAGAGCTTGGCTAAAAAATAATTGACATTTCGGTTTTGTTTTGTTTTCAGAATGCTCACGCTAAAATTTTTACCGGTCTATATTCTTCTTGTAATTTTTGTAATTACAATCTCAGTGAATTATGACTGCGAAGCACGGAGTTTAAAACGGTAAGAAAATAATAAATCTATCATAAACTTCAATTTGCTACTAGGATTGGCAATAGGAATGATTTTGAATTTTTTTCGTAGGCGAACTCGATCAATTCCAATGTCCTTACTAGATCGAAGACGCAGGAACAGCTTCAAAGCTGTCGTGAAGAGATTTCTTATCGAATACAGAAGATTGCATAGTAGCAAAATACCAGTTATGTACGAACCAGCCGAAGCAATCTCCAATGATGCAGATAGCGGTTTTATGCAGGTGGATGAACTTATAAGAAATCTAATGGGACCCGAGTTTCCCTTCGTTATTTCTGTTACCCCAAGCCAACATCAGATAGATATGGAAGCAGCCGTTAGGAATAGTCTCAGGGGCGATATTCAACAGATACAGCCGAATCCAACAGAAAATAAACTGAATGTCCCTGGAGTGCGCTTGCAGGAAAGCGGCGAAGGAGGTAGAACGCTGCAATTATATCACGGTGGTGGACACGTAATAAAAGTTCTCACCAAATACCCTACAAGCGACAGCAGACGAAGAACGCACAGTAAAAACATTAGTGAAATCGTACAATTGTGTAGAAAAATTAATCACGCAAGGAGTGGGAAGAACTTAAAACTCACATGCGAATTTATTAATGAGGATTCAACGGAATAGTTGACGAAGGATACAATAGCTGTCAAGCTTAACTATATCTATCGCTTTGTGCAACGTGCGTGCTTATCATGAGAGATTGCTGAAAGTGAAGAACAAGGATGTTGCTATGAAAATGAAACTGTCCAGAATTTAAGAGTGCTATTATGTTGTCTATAATATCGTATGAGATGTTATATCGTTTTATTTTTTAATAATATTTAGGATTAGCGTGGAAGAATGGTGATACCTAATTCAATTTCAATGAATACTATCTTTTGGACTTCCAGTGTTATAGTCGCGATTTATTTGAAACGGATTAATTGCCTGATGTTACACTGTATGTATAGATGAATGAAACTATAATAGAAAATTTTTACGATATTACTTTACGATAGCGGCTGTTATAAATATATATATTTATACGTGGTACGGTTTTACTTTAATTTTATCTAGGAAACCAAATTTGAGGAAATAGATTTCTTTGTCTTCTTTACACAACTAAAATGCTTGTTCGTCGTAATACATCGATATGCATAATTTATTTTTTTATTACGTTTTTACGTTTGCATTTTTTTCGAATTATTTCCTAACATAAAATATGTATTGTTCTCATATATCGTGCCGGGTGAGCAATAAACGCATTTTTCAAGCACAAAGGTGTCTTTGTTTCAAGTAACTTTGGTGCTAAGCTGCGATTTTGGAAGGAAGAGCGCTATATACAAATGCGAGTTGTTACTCGTTAAAATCCGGAAGATCATTATAAATATTAGTTTTGGAGAAATGACGTTTCAGTGCGAAACCAATGAAAATAAATAAAAGAAAATTGAAAAATAAGTCTTAAAACTGTATATATATTGCTTCTTAATGATGTTCTAGCAATATGCTCGAAGTTACACATTTAGCTGATTCTTGATATGCTTTTGGACCAAATTTCGGCTAATTTTTCATTAATTGTCAAGCAAGGAGCAAAGTAACTTCCAGTCGCCAATAAAAAGAAAACCAATTACAACTACCGCGTGTATTTTCTATGAAATATACAATTCCGTCAGTTAATAAATTGGTAGCAAAATTCAATTGATGCTGTTGAAAAATTGTTGAACGATTACAATATTTAATCAGAATTTTCACCTGGACATATGTGATGCAACGGTGGAAGAATAATAAAATTCATATTTGACTACCATATCATATTTAATTGAATAGGTTTGTAATATGCGCCGGTTAATAATTTACATAATCTCATCTATTCGCATTTCTCCTCCCATAATTCTATTGTCAGTAAATATGCTAACTTTGTTCGAGACATTCGGGAAAGTCTTGCCGCAAATATCTAATGTGTCTGGCTTTTAATTTTTATATTCGATTATATATTATTATTATGAAGTAGTTATCCGCTAAGCCATAAAAAAGGCTTCAGACGCCGAAATGTCTCTAGAAAGTATTGATAAGTAATAACCACACAGTAGAATACTTCCAGCTATATATTCAACGGAAGTGTTATGCTATTATACGTCAGCATTTAGGAAATGAACGCACGAAGCCCAAGTTCATTCATAAACAAAAAAGTAATTAACGAGATCTGTCTTGGTGGAAAATCAAGAGATCGCAGCGTTTAATGAATTATTCAAGGAAATGTAACAAAACAGACTTATCTGCCTCATCTGAAGCTCACGTTTGTATTGCTTGGTAAATAATTTCGCCCATGTAAGAAGTCTTTATCATGAAATCTACAAGGCTTATCTGTGATTAAGGTAAAATCCGAAATTCATCAAAGTTGATTTTACACTGCTTCTTTTGTTTGACGTTCTGACCGCGAACTGTAATTACGTTTGTTATGCTCATTCGAACAGATCGGACAAGCCTTTAATTGGATCGCGTTAGCAAATAAAAACAATGAAAAGGTGAGATGGATTACATGTTGTTTAGACGAAGTTTAGGCAGCCATAGGTAAACCTCAAGCGGACTTCCACGAGCGTGATCACCGAGGTCTCAGACACGTAGTCTAAGGAAACGTCGCCAAAACGCAGAATGATCTTGCCGACGGCGTGTGTTGCAGGAATTCGCTTGCTAACAGCCTTCTAGGAATCCTCGTATATATATGATCATTCTACCTGTGAATAGTGGGATTGTAAACTCTACGCGTTATCTATTAACTGTTTTGTTGCCTTCTTCACTGGACAATGACTGGAGCTTTGCGACTACTGTTGTACCATGACGAAATCTAAAACATTATTACCCAGAATTAGAGTAGAAATATAATGATCTTATGCGACGACTTGACTTTCAATCGATTGAGTTTATACGAATTCTGCAACAAGTTTAACTATTCTACAACGGCAAACCCCAAACCAAAAAATAGCTATAGGTACGTATTGTGCTGGAATCAGACATACGAGAAAACTATCTATCACCACCTAACGGTTACTTTTTTCTTTACCTAGAACAAGCTCATAAAATATATTAGTTTTCGTGTTAAGACCTTGTCCTTGTAGACAAGATGTACTAGGAAGTAGTGGCGATGAATGCGAGTACGATATTATATCGATTTAACTAGAAATAACATAGCCTGCGTGCATTATCTATTCTCTTAGCACGTAAGCATGTAGCCGTAAACACTCTGCATCATTCGTTTCTATTTGTCATTAGCGACCAAGCGGAATTCATCAGCCAGTTTATTACGACGTAATCACGATACATTCTTAAACCAAGATTGTATAATTCAGAGAGAAAACACATCCATAGATCAACTAGGACAAACAAATGAACACATTCCTATCGATTAATGAAATCCTATTAACCTGCCTTCCTATGATCTGGCTACTGTTGTAAATAATCCTGCCGGGGGTGGGGGGGATCACAAACACATACACTGGTTTACACAGTAATGCATAGCTTCTTTAGTAATCTGATTTCTTTCTACTTTAAAGAAAATATTATTAGACAGTATTTCTTTAGTAATCTGATTTCTTTCTACTTTAAAGAAAATATTATTAGACAGTATATGGGAAGACAAAAAGCTAAGATTTTGTATTTTTCACAAACGGTCTAAGTTTATTTTTCAACTAAATCGAACTGCAATACAACAGAACTATAATGGACATAACAGTTATTTGATTATTCTGATTTCTTCTCTTCAACAGGCTTTTTCTTTCTTGTAAACCATAGTACAGCGGAAGCCGTGAGTCCCACGGAAAGAAAAACAAACTGAAAACAACAGGTAACCTTGATTCATTGTATTTATGACATACTGAAACCCTATGCTAAGCATTTACCTCCTTCGCAAAATAACTAAACTAAAGTAAACTTTCCATAAACCTATTCTGTGAACATAACAGAAACCGAATAACGAAATTCGTAAAGGTTTAATGGAAACGCTATCTAATGGTAGTCAGGTGTGAGGAACGGTCGTAGTTGGCATTAGTGATAATGGCCGTTCGTTAAGTTTGTTGTACTATTTTTGAAAATAATTTGCATGCAATCTTGCCTAAGCTTGAACTTGCAAAGTTCAACACCCGGGTTCCAAAAAACTCCTGCAAGTTAACTGTCACGAATATTCAAGTCTAGAATGTTTCTCAGTAAAGGTTATTCACTTATCAGGTACCAATGGGACCGAAGACCTCCAGATTAGTGAAATTGTCGACTCCCTCTATATAATACCTAACCTTATCATCATACCTTTAAAATATCATGTGAATTATAACAAGTAGGGTAATTAAGTAACAGAAATATTAATTCTAAAGCAAATAAAATTGTGATTAAGTAATGTACGAGCGAAGAGAAATACAAGGTGCTGTCACCATATACGTTTGAAACCATTGTCAGACTAGACATGGAACCAGATTGCAGGTAGTCGGAATAGTGAGGTTTAACTCTAGTATGAAACTTGTATTTACCTAGGAATTTATCGAAAATACTTTAATAAAACAATTTAACGGTACTTACATTGCTTCTGCCTCTTATCGTGTAAGAATTGAAATGCTTTGACAGTCCTTTGAGTTCAAATGGTGGTTCTGCATCGCCTGCCATAATTATTGTTAGGAAGGGGGCTGGAAAAAATAAAAATTATTAGTAGTTAATAAGTGATCTAGGGAAATGAGTTATTGCAGGGATGTAGACAAAGTAAGCAATTTTCTAAATTAGTTACTAAATCGGGTGATGGCGATTTTTAGAACAGGGCAAGTGGATAAAACTAAATATATAACACTAGCTGTGGGATGAAGTACTGTAGTGTGTGATCACTTTACGTCGGTACAATAACAGCAAAAAAGGAAAACATTATTTAAAAAATACCTTACGTTCTTTGTTATCCCGTGAGAAATGTGTACGCTGATTTAAAACGCTATTGAAGTTGGAAACTGGGGAGTTCTAATATTAAGTAATCAAGGGCACTTCGTCAAATGAAATGAACTGAACCGGCAGCAGTGGTCAAAGTAAGTACTGACACCGCGTGGAGACTTTGACAACGTTCAAGGGTCAATGATTCTAAACAACGGCAACATTTTTTGATTGCTGGAAACTGAACACGATAGAAGATCTAAAAACCACGTTAAAAAATACGAAAATTAAATATATATATTGCAATATCTATATAACAAGTACATTCATATACTACGATGAATGAATTTCTCCGAGTACCGGACTTTACGCACTATGAGGCCATGCTTTTTCCAATTTTTTCCTCGATCTCGAACAATATACATGCGACTTATACGCATTTGTGAATCAGCATTCAA
This sequence comes from Halocynthia roretzi, assembly GCA_013436055.1. Classification (NCBI taxonomy): domain Eukaryota; kingdom Metazoa; phylum Chordata; class Ascidiacea; order Stolidobranchia; family Pyuridae; genus Halocynthia; species Halocynthia roretzi. The sequence continues at coordinate 390,018 of QRAM01000041.1, forward strand.
ACGATGAATTACTCCGTTCCTTATCGCTAGTTCTATCAACGACAATCGACGAATCGGGACTCTAACATGGTCGAACAACACTGGTGCGCACGGTGCAATCATCGAATTTTCATGTGCCAGTTTAGGGACCTCTTGTAAATAAAAGTGTTGCGTCTAATATTACGTAAATATGGAAATGCGCCTTCTACGTTCTTAAAATCAAATTGCTTTGAAAATTTACGTTGTGCGCCTTATAATGCATAAAGCACGGTTAAAATTTTTTTTAAATAAACTCTCTAAATACCATACAGAAAGGGGAAGGGAAAAAATAAATTAATTCACATGTAGCAAAAATATTTGGGGCAATTTGTTTGCTGTTCTCATCATAAATTTCCTTATCACGACTCACAACAGGAGTAACGGTGTTATGATAACCGGTATATAAAACGTCATCAGCAAGAATCTAACTTTCGCTGATTGGATAATTATTAGGTAGAATGGTCACGCTTGATCGAATTTGGTTCACGCGAAAGTCGTAGTAAAGTTGACAATAACAAGACTGGAAGTAATTATTATCAATCACTATTGTAGAAGCGAGAAGACGAGTTTCTTTTGATGGTTTTTTATATAATTGGTAGATAAGTTCGACAATTTCTTCTCGACTTTATAATAATTCAAAAATAATCATTGTTTGATAAAAGCCTCGGTTTCTAACTTCAATTTTGCTCTCTCCAGAGGATTTGGTTTAATAAAAACTGCAATTAACATGCTTAGACGTGGCGCCGAAAATAAGAAACCTCTCAAGGAGAAAATACTACTTTTATACGATTCCCTTTTCAAAATAACCGCCGATGACGTCACTGCAGATAATCCCAACTTTTGGGACGAATTTTTCCTCCTCAAAGTTCACCCGGAGTACATCGACAAGAAGTTTGAGTCGTTTTCCGGAAAAGACATCATGCAGCTGAAAGACAGACTGAATTCCATGTTCGACATATGCCTGAGATACATTCAGTCCGATCAAGATATCCGTGTGATCAATGCGCTGCAGACGCTGTCGTGTATGTTTCGCAATGTCTATTCATGCGAGCTAGGAGATCACGGATTCGACCGCATTGACCTGCTTGTCGGTTTTGACTCTGCCGAAATTCAGATGCAAGACTTGTTGAAGGCCCTCACTGACATCCTAACATCGGACCAGTACAATGTGACGATCAAATCTCTTATTCTTCAATTACTGTTGATAATGACTACAGGAATGGATACCATAAGCCAGAATACTTTCGTCGAATATCTGATGGTTGATGACACGTTATATGAATCTTTGGTGGAGTTGCTGGCCGATCCTGTTGTGCGTTCGCGAATGGGTGGCGACTGTGTCCTTCTACTCGCTCTGCTGGTCAATTACCGTAAATATGAAAGCGTTAACCCATACATAATGAAATTGTCGATACTCGACAATGAACTCGCTTTGAATTGTCTAGGTTCTGTCATTTCGTCTTCCTTGGCAATGTTTAATCAACAGTTCATATCTAAGCAGGAAGAAAGCAAGAGCACAGGCCTTTTTTCGACCATCACCAACATGGTGGGCAGCATGTTCATTGGAGATTCAGATGAACAAAAGCAACTTATTAAAACTAACGAGGCTGTGCTTCTTGCTTTGTACGAAGCGATCCACCTCAATCGAAATTTCATATCTGTTTTAACCCATTCACACGCGGACGCTTTTATCGGCACCCCACCCACGACCCCTAGCGGCACAGATGACGAAAACGTACCCAGTTTGCCTAATACCCCTACTCCAGATTCGGCTCATGATTCCTCACCCACACGAAATGTTTTGTCGACTTTTTTGCAATACACGTCGATTGTTATGCAGGACACCAAAGTCAAGCAAAACGTAAGCAGCACCAAGCTGTGCTTTATTATACTCACTTGCATAACGGAAGATCAGTTCGCTAATTCTTTTCTTCATGACGACAACATGCCATTTCAAGTACAGATCCATCACATGCCCATGCGACACAGAAAAGTGAAGCCCGCAGCTGAAAAAAGAGGTGCCCCATTGGCATGCTGGTTGCTCGAGCTAGCCGTCGAGTTTATAGTCAGTCATATGATGAAAGATTTTCCTTTTACCCAGCACATGAGATGCCTTGGTGTTATTCATCGCCTGATGTGCTATGAGAAAAAGTGTCAGATACGTCTGCAGTATCAGTGGAGAGATCTCTGGACTGCTCTAATCACACTTTTAAAATTTGTTCTTTCCAACGAAAGCCAGTTCATACATAATTGGAAACACGGAGTATTTGCATTGTTTATTCAAGTGATCAATTTGTTTAACATGTTCATAACGTTCGGTGACACTTTCCTTCCAACGCCGACGAGCTACGACGAACTTTACTACGAGATTATCCGAATGCATCAGGTTTTCGACAACATGTACAGCCTCGTTCTGCGATACACCAACAATCCCGAATACAAAGAGAGTGCCACTCGTCTTGCGAGTTCTATGGTCAATGTGCAAGCCATCATTCATCATTTCAATCCTAGAATTGACAAATGGTCAAAGGATAATAATCAAGCTTCGTTGACGGAAGAAGAAGTACTCGAAGTCGTGCGTAACAATTACGACAGTCTGACCTTAAAACTGCAAGACAATTTAGACCACTACGAACGATACTCTGAGCGCCCGAAAGAGACGCATTTTTTTATCGAACTTGTGCGTTCCATCACGCAGGGCTACAGAAAGAGTGTTGTTTTTGCAAACATTGACCTGCAACAGTTCATGCATTTGACGCAATAAAAAACAGTATAATTTAGAATAATTTTTTCAAAGTGCGGTATAACCATGATTGCTTGTGTCAGCTAAGAAAACTCTCTTCATCATTTCCAAATATTATATGTCTTGAAATGATACCCAGAACTTTTGCGGATTCATGCGAATTTCCTTGACATGTAAAAACCTTCTTAGCCGTCCTCATATGAATCTTCTATATATAAGCGTAACACGAATAGATTGTAGATTATAAATATGCTATTAAGGAATAGCCTGCCTGTACTGTTTTCCAGTATTTATTATGTGAAGCTGTGTTCTACTCGAGACTATTTTACTTTTATAATATTCAAGTATATTATGTGTAATTGAAATCTTGTGGTTGCAAATTTATTTATTTATTTGTATGTGCACTGATTAAATTGCTAAACTTACAGAAGTTTCTGGTTTCATTCATCATTACCTATTAAGTTGACGTTGAGTATAAATTTTAAGTACTAATCTAGCGGAGCAAAATATTCCTGGGTCGGCATAGCAACAACTTTAGGTTAGATGCATAAATATATCAGGACCCAACATCCTCTAACCATACTGGGATTCCAGTGCATCCACGATAGTCGAATATATTATTCTAGAGATGACGCGATGATTTCAATCGGCTGCCTTCAGTTGAGATATTCTTCTCTACACTCATTTCTCCCGACACAAATGAGATTACAGGATTCTCTGTACAATCTTCGAAGCCAGGTTGAAGAGTGTCACTATCTGATAAGATCCTTCTTGGCTTCAGCAAATTACAAGATGGATATCCATCTCCTGTTTCATTCATGATGGTTGGAATGAGAGAAGAACGTCTTTGAGGGGGGGTAGGTGCAGTCACACAAAAAATAATTCGGTCGGTTGGATCACCGGCAGAGGAAAAAGAGCTTGAAACAGAACCGATATTCTTTTTCTTTGCTGGGTCTGATTTAGGTGGAACGTCTTTTGATATCTGTGTAGGGTCAGTATCTGAAATGTAAATATATATCTATTGATTTATCTAGAAGATTGCAAGGGTTACTATTGCAATACCTTGTATCATAATGCTTTCATCCACTCTTTTTCTAAAATCAAGATGCAGTATAAATTTAAGCATAATATTATATAATTATAAAGATGACCATTTAATCCGCATGGCTGAGACTGGAAGTGACTTAGATTTCTATCACCCCAGGACACGTACGCCACAGAGATCGAAACAAAGCGGCCGCACAGTGAGCTACAGCCGTACTACATCCCACCAAATTTCTAACTAACCAGTCTTAAAAGTAACCGGTTTCCTGGTAATTCCACTATTCTGGAAGCCAGATAACTATAAGCTATCTTATCTGTTCATAATAATATCATACCGATTGTATTGCAAATAAAGATGTACTCACGATCTAATCAATGCAGGTGATTTAGCTAAATTAATGTGTATTGAAGGAATTTTAGACGAGTTGTGACGAGGATGCTGCTTTGTTGGTGTCCTAATTGACAAAATAAACAATGATCATTATTTATTTTGCAACTACAAGCAAATACAAGAAAACATACTTCGGAGTCAGTTTCAATTTCTGTATATCTTCTGATAATTTTTCAGCCCCATCAACGCTATAACGCTGAGCTTTCTTTATCTTCCATGGGCTTGTAGACTTCAGTGAATTCTTGAAATAAAATCCAATTTCCTCATTAATTTACTTTTTAGGTATAAAAAGAAGTTTTCAACTGAAAAGACAGAGTATTTGGAAAAATAGGCAAATGGCCCTTGAACTAACTATCACCTTTTGGGTCCAGCGGCGACTTGAACTTAATTTATCGAATTTACTACTTGTCTGTTTGCTTGTTGATGTTTGTTGCTTAACTTCTGTCTTAGTATCGGCGCTAGAAAAAAATTGTTGGCTTTATTTCATCCATTTCTTACCCCCAATACTATTTTTCATTGCTGTGTTGTGATTTGTCTTGTACTTGTTTGTCTACTGGACTACTTTTTGTCCCACATCCATCCATTAGCTAATAATGATTAAGAATTTTTAGGCTGAATCCAATAACCTATATTTGTATAGTGTTAAGTAAATCATTGTCATCAGCATATACTCACAGCAGTTATTTATATGTCCCATGCTAGTATTAGGACAAAACAGGGCTGGCTATTGGCTTCAGCCGTCAAAACTATTTATCATCACAGGACTCACCTCTCTCGCGCATCCATCTGGAGTTCTCGGGCCTGCTTAGCTGGTGATTGATGTGGAGAAGAACTACTATTTTCTATATTGGGCAAATTCTTAGATTTTTGGGGAGACGATTCATGTCCAGAACCCTTTCGACTGAAAGCACCAGGAAGGACGGCGTGACGAAAGGATCGGGTTTTCCCATCTCTATGTGGTTTCTCGGTTACAGGTGTTCTAGAGCCAACTTTAAGAAAAGTATTTTGTGTAATAAAAGTGAAATAATGCATATATGTAACGATATTTCATTAGCAAATGTCAATAAGCTCATAACTGTTATATAAATGTTTACTCACTGGCAGTTGTTACTATTTCATACTTCAGTCTTGAAATGTCACTGTCATAAACAGCAACAAGAGAGGGTAGATTTATACGTGTGGGTTTCATTCGGGTTAGTTTCATGCGCAGTTTAATTTTCCATTCTGTGAAATTTGGGGCGTCTGTATGGCTTCGAATCATCTATAAAATTTAATGTAAACTTTTCAGAACCACCTACAATATGGTATATCTATTACAATCCACAATGGTAAAGAAAATCTCTCTTTATTAAGAGAATTTTAAACACCGTAATTTACCAGTATTAAAAAAATACTATTACATCCAATACTATTGTTTTCAGATCGGTAAGGATGCATTCCTAATTCTCACCTGACAAAGAACAAAAGGTCTGAGATACAGCAACAGTGGAGTTTTTAAAGACATTATGAAATCCATAAATGACCAAACGCTGCTGTCACCTGATAAAATATTTGTGATGATTATATGAAGTCAGATTGAGAGACATGGTAGAAATCTGAGATCTGTTGGAAACCGCAATAGATGGATACATACCTATACGTAGAAGCACAACTTCTTTGATTTTTTGAGCAATTTTGAACCATTGCTTGCTAAGGTGTATATGGAAACATGTAATTAATACTCTGAGAAGGAGTAATGCTGCCTGATGTGATAAGCTTGTTCTTCTGTGAGAGACTAGAAAAAATTCATTTGAACTGCATTATATAGTCTAAATATGATATTACAGAAGTGTCACGCCTACTAAATCTAGAAATGCATATTATACATGGAGATAAGACAATTCAGAAAATTTTGACTATATTATGCCATTAAAAGACATACAGCAAAAAGTGGTCAGAATGGCCTTCAAATTGACCTTATCATTACTGTAGTGCGGATTTTACTGGTATTATAAACATTTGCCATCTCTGTGCAAGGCGCGTCTTCAGGCTTGTGTTTGATGGATAGTAAGTATGAGGGAAAGCACGATTCAATAAGTATATTTGATCACACTGAATTGAGTTCTGAATCTGAATGGGTATAGAGACATTTCAGCTATCTGGATGTCATAGTTTGGGTGCCTATTATACATAAGTGCGTAATATATTCGGAAAATTGGGCAGGCATGTGTCAAATACAGTTATAAACAAAAGGTATACCAGGTGAAGTGAATAGCAATAGCTGAGAGATATTGCTTTCGAGGTTACTGGAAGAATCTTTTGTCAAGATATCGAAAGCATACTCGAACATGTACATCACATCACATTCCTTTATAGGCATTTTACCTGAAAATATAATCAATATATTAGCAAAACCCATTTTTAAATGCTAGTGACTAACATCCTCACAGCAGACTTAAAATTATGAAGAACATGCTTACCGACTGGTTTTCTGTTTCCTGTGCTATTTTCCGCATTGTAAATAGCAACTACGCTGACACAGAGAGGGGCAAACAAATTGAGTATAACGTAATCCCGCTTTTCTAGGGAGGTGGGTCTCACAAGGTCTTCAAGCGTAAGAGTGGCTTTGAGTGAATTCAAGTGAATCACTAAGAACAAAGTGAAACTGCTTTATAGGGGTAACCAATATAAGATATTATCATACATTTCCGAAGAAGTACAGACAGCTGTTCTTACATGTGAGTTTGATGACTTCAGCTACATAGGTTTTTGGAAGGGAGCAATCGCTGTAGCTCATAGCCCTCGGTGAAGAATCACAATCAGCAACAGCAGATGACTCAATCAACATGGACAAGTTAATCTGCAACAAAGTTATTGAAAGTTGAAAGAGCATTTCAGCATTAAGCTGGAAGTACAAGTGGTAACAGATAAAATAAACAGTACCAGAGCGATCACAATAAGCTGCTTCCACTGTATTAAGATCAACATTAGCAACTATTAAAATTCTGGAAGAACTTACAGTGATAATCGACTTCAAATGAGGAATCACTGACACAACAGGCTGATTAGTAATTAAGCCACTCAATCCTTGGATGATGAGTCGAACATCAAACCAGTTCAGATTCTGCTTGCTGTATATTCATAACAATGAGAATAATATTGTAATAGAAAAAACCTTGTTTGTAAGGATTCATAAATATCATTGCAACCTGATTTCTGACATAGTGCTAATTTTCAAGAACAAGCGATCAAGTCTCTTCAGAATAAGAAACAAAGCACCACGGATATGCTCGTCAGTCCAGTCAATTGCAGGAATCATTTCAGTCAGGTATGTCAGAAGGCCAGGACAGTGAACAGAGAATGATTCCTCAGTAAGCAACTGTGATGTGATGGGAAAAAAATGAAATAAATATTCTGGTTAAAAGTTGTTCATTTGAAATAAGACTTTGAAGCACCCTCTGATATACAATTAATTTTTTTGGCAGAAGTAGTAACTAACAAAAATAGCATAACAAACGTCATTCTATATCCTTGTTAATATGTTGTTAAATAAACAATACTTGGCAATGTTATTTAAGGCATGAAGATCTGTATATACTATTTCAAGCAATATACTGTGATACAATACACATGGAAATCATTACCTTCAGTAATGACTGAGCAATCTCAGCAAGTTTCGTGTGCGATTTATCGTTGAGCAGTTCAGTATTTTGTGCAGAAGAAACTTCCAAATGACTCAACCTGCACATAGATGCAATACATACATTATTGCTATTTCTCAGCAAACATATTATCCTAAAAACAAGTTAGGTAAGAATATATGAAAAACACACAGTGACAATCTACAAAATAATTTTTATCTTGAGAACTTTTTACAGTATTGATTTCTTATAAAAATATAAACAAAGTTTGCAAGTCTAAAAACAGTCAAGAAAAAAATTATGCCTTTATTGGAGTTCAATGCCTTTATTGGAGTTCAAAGCCGGTAACAACCTCTTACTCTTATTTTAGGATTTTATTTTAGAGGCATACGTCACAGCAGAAAACACAGAAAACAAACATTGGACTGAGAATTTGAACTATGAATGGTAAATCATATTATTTAAGTGTCAGTATACCTCGAATACTTAGTATTTGGGGTAGTAAAACATCAAAATCAAGTAAATGATAATTTTGGACCAGTTTGATCTGGAGAATATTCATCTGAAATTCTTTCACCTTGTTTTCGTATGTGTATAGTATTTTGAGCACAGATGAAGAACTAGATCTCTTGGGGCAACAAATTCTTCGGTCAGAACTCGAAATCTTTCTTGAGAATCCTCTGCTGAACCTCCTTCCTCTAGCACTCTGCAAATAAATAATTTTTCCTTCACAGTTAAGCACATATTCGAATACAATAACCAATGGATATAGTAGCATACAGCATGTTGGGAATCAGACAATTTCCCACAGCAAATTTTTACTGCAAAATTTCGAAGGAAATTGTCATAGTAAGAACAGGTCCGAAGGAATACTCTACCTCTCACTGTCGCAATGGGAGCGTGGAGTACTTTGGATACGTGATTGCCCGTGTATGATACTTTCTTCTCTGTAATAGACCCGGTGTGTTGCCTGATGTTGTGTTGGTTGATGGGCTAAATTACGAGTCAAACAATCCAGACTGCACAACAGAGCTCTTATACATGTGACAATTTCCTTGAGAGCATGGATTTCTTGAAACAAAATAGAAAATGCAGTCTACCCTCACTAAAACAGGCCTTGTGATTTAGACTAAAAGCAAACAATATTATCTAAAGGTGAAACAGAATCGTCTGTCCACAGGGAGTATTGAAACTGTCGTTCCGGGTGAGTGACGAATGGTTCGTGCGACTGCGTATCAGTCATGATTTTGGGCCTATGAATATACTGTACCGTTTTTAGTTCTTTTTTATGTTAAAAGGTCACAACTTTCAGAAACTCGCACTCGTTGATGACTCTACTTCAAAGTGTTTATACTTCAGTGCTTATTTAGTAAAAGTTCAAAGTTAAAGCTCATACCAGATGTTGTTCTTTGAGTTGCTTTTGTTTTCTTGTGCAGTTCTGTGAGATATATCGGGAGGATTTTGTCAAAGACAATAAGCATTTCAAGTGTCCTTCTGTTTTCCGGTTGGCAAGATACCACAGTGACGCAGAGCCTAAAAATAATGAATCCGCATAGAAATTGAGTAATATCAAAAGGCAGAGCAATGTGAGGATTGCAGAGAGAGATACTGACCTTAAACAATCAATAATTGTCAAAACCAAACTGTCATTTTTGTAACAAAAGTCGAGAGACTGAAGTGGTCGGTCGGCTTTGATCAGTTCCAAGATCTAAAGCAATGTAATACCGACGATGTTAGGTTTATACAAAATAGCAGATTACTGGGGAACTGTATTGATGGACCTGATCATACCTGCAAAGTGTCATCTGTAAATTCATCTTCGAGCGAGTGAAGAAGGTTGAAAAACTTTTCTGGTGATAAATGCTTTTGTGATGAATATGCCCCTTGATTACACGAATTTGCATGTGCCTGTATAAATCATTCAGTGAGAGATCTTAAATAAGTTTTTATTTTATGTTTCAAAAGTAATTAAGAGTAGAAAGTAGAAATGAAGCTTACTGTGAGAATAGGAGCTGCACTTGCAATAAGCTCAAGCACAAATGGATTTCTGTGAATTATGTGAAGTTGTTTGCACAGGAATTCTAACCCACGTCTCACAGTTGGCATGCAGTAATGCTCGCTGTAGACCTGTAAAGTGCATACGAATTAATAGGATTTACAAGATTTAGGAACCACATTACCATGTGATTTATTTATTACCTGAAGTATGGTAGGCAGTACTAAAGAGTATCCATACTGAATAAACTGGTGATTGAGATGCACGGCTGCATCAATAACCGCTGCACAATATTGTCTAAGTATTGGCAGTTGCTCAGAGTGAATGACTAGTGCAGCATTCCACACATGTATAAATAGCAGTAGCTCTTGATGCCAGGGAAATTCACCTAAGATGGAATAAAAAAATATTAAAAATGGTTGTAATTAAAGATAAAAAAATCATTTGGAAGTATTGTTAACATAATCTTTAGAATACAGAATGTATGTGCTTACCATATGCTTCTAGTGTGGCATTTTACTGTTGCTAATATTATTTAGATTATTGATAAATTCTAATTCTAATTTCCTGACTTCCTTCAATACATACTTGGCAGGGCAAATAACGTAATCGATATCAATTCGATCCACCAGCATTTCTGCATCATGTCAATGTCAAAAATCTGACGTCCTACTTGTCCGACGAATAAAGAAAACGGAGCTTCGATTGCCTGCAAGAAACAGTACAAAATCATGAAATATTCAAAAAAGATTGTTAACACAGAATTACAGACCTTTTGAGGGAACGATTTTAGTCTTAAGAATTCTTCAAGAATGAAAGAAGCATTTAGTTGTCTTTCAGCAGATGTCCTTTTGCTGAGAAGAACAGATAAGGTGAATCTTAATTTATTGATTTCTTCCAGTTGTGTCATTATCGCTCTCGCTTTAATTTCAACTTCTGCAACTTCAGGTTCCATTTCGATCAAGGTTAACTGGAATATTGATATATAAAAGGATTGCTTTACTTCACATTATTACTATTGAATGGTATTATTCAGATATTAAAATTTATCCTACCTCTGGGTAAGATTTTTTGCTAAAAGAATAGAAATCTCTGACATAAGCATGAGGGCAATTGATTTTCTTTAATCTTGTATCAATCAACTGGTAACGATGAAGCTGATTTTCAGGTATGTCGTTTTCCACCAGTGCATCCTTTATCACGCTCTCAAAAGTACTGTCGTCAGTTACATTGACCTTGTTGAATATTAAATATAACTCTTGTTAACTAACTTTTGTTGCTAATGAATATATTGTTTCCAAACATATTGACAAGCTTAATAGAGCATAATTTTTTTTTAAAGTTACAGTAACCAAGAGAGTAAGAGGTGTAACAAGCAGTGCAATTTCTATCAACTATTAGTAACAAGAGGGAATACTCATCCAATAAAAAAACTTACAACTAAGTGTAAGAGAAAAAGGATAATTGAACCTTAACAGAACATTACAAAGAAGAGATAAAGTTTTTGGTAATCTACAAACTAGCTGTAAGCAGTGGTAGTCATAAGCTTCATTAGGACATATTTGTTAGTTATTATTCTAGCGGGAGGTTTGACAGAATCATACACCTGGCAGTGAGTGTCTAATGGGAATGCACTCCACTAACTAGCTATTTGGCTTCTGGTACAGATTCCTGATTTGCTCATGATCAGTATCACCCATAGAGTTCACTTATTCATAAAAGCACAGGTAACTTCAGCTTAAAAGAGCATTTCACACTCAAAGTATTTCCAGTCTAAACCTTGAATTTATAACTAGCAAGTTTGTATTGGAAGTTCATTTATTCATTACGCATTAGACATAGTTACCAGAGTAGGCAAATAGTAATCACTGTTGTTCCATATATTCAGTTTTCTCGGTCCTGGTAGTCCACTTGTTATCAAGAGCTTTCAGGAGCATTCAAAATAATAAATTACATTAGTATTATATGAATGAAACTATGAGAATAACGTCAATATGTACCTGTAAATCGCTCTGCTCTTTACGAAATGCCATTTTGAGAGACTTCAGATCCAGTTCTTCAACATAGGGGGAAATGCTTGCCAAAACTCCATGACAGGAAATCATATTCTCATCACAAGCTGGTGTTTGCAAGCGCACACCTCTCAAGATAATCCCCAGCTGATGTATAAAATACATAATGTGAATGAATATACCCTTCAAACACAAGTATTCATGTTGAATAATTGAGTAGATAAAAAATTACCACGTTGACAAATATAGTATAAGCAACATGGGGTGCTAGGCGTCCCAGTATGAGTGGCAACTTTTGCAGAAGATTTGCCATTTTCCTTTGGCTTCTGTCCTTGTCTGATAACTTTTCAAATATATGACCGAGGAAAAGAGCGGGGTCTTCAATGAGGCACGTTTCAATAGTTTTCTGTGCCATTTCTCCGACTAGAGAAAATTGAATATAACAATTCTAATATGCTATTGATTACAATTGATAATTATCAATATGTACAACTGCAGGCACACCCGTGATTTTTTCGTGGGAGGAAGTTTATGGGTAAATTCCCAATTTATTTTATCAATGCAAATTTCAATAAAATGATTCAGCCATCTTTAAAAAACTTAGTTAGGTGTACTATGTTTTTCATCAAACATCCTAAATGTGGCCTTCATAATATGGAGTCTCTATATATAAGGTCAATAAACTTCAGTTAGGTATAAAATTTTGAGCCTACTGTGCCAGAAGAATTGTACCACCAAATGCACAAAAGCCTTTTCTACCTGAAAAATTGTTCTTGGACAATTCCGTATCTTTACAATGATCAATGATTATAGGAATGCATGCTGCTATACACGATGGGAATACAGCTGATGTTTTGGAAGGATTGGAATCTCTAGTGCTTTGCTGGTCATCTGACTTGTAATCACCTGAAAAATATCAAGAATTTATTGTAAAACCGATATACATACAAATGAAGAAAACATCAACTGAATAACTGTATTATATTATGTTCTTACTTGATTCACCATCACGTTTTGAAGGCCGTCCAAGTTGCCTGGAAGATGGTCGAGATTCGGTCTGACGGCTTTCCTTGTACGAATAAGTCGAGGAAGAAACGCTAGCAGCTCGACGATTTGAAATAACTTCAACTGAAAAAATTAATAAACAGGAAGCTGATAATTTCAATAAATTATTTCTGGCAATCAGAATAGTGTTCCTACTCTAATAATTCTCACTGCTACACTTTTACAGTATTGGTGAGATATATACGATTGCTATACTAATACACTTTCTTATAGTATTATTATGCATGCAAACCGAAGCAAAAATATTCCATATAGTTAAAAAAATAGCGTTTTGAGCTTCTGTCTATAAAAAGTCGAAAAATACGCAGAGGTGCTAAAAGTTCATCCCAGTGTAATATGCAAATAAATGATTCATAATTAATTTAGTTTTCTATTCAAATCCTCCCCAGGCTATCAAATCCTTTCTGTGCTAGCCTCCCAAGTACTATTTTCGTGAAATTTGAGGAAGAATAACATGTCATAGTTTTGACGGCAGTATTTTGGTTATTTTTGTAGATAACATCTCACCATCTTCTTCCTCCTGCGGTATGATTTGTGATTTTTGAACTTCTGCTGTCACAAACTGAATGATCGGGATGTCAGTCAAGCGAAATTTCGCTCTCGCAGCAGCTCTTTCTTCTTCCGCCTTTTTCATCGCTCTTTTCATTTGTTTTTCTTTTTGATGTGAACTTAGAATACAAACAGTTTGTTTGTTAGTATGCTCATATTCTCAGTAGCTAACAACTTTCCACAGAGGCAGAGTTCTGAGAGGGAATAAAGAAAGAAACTGACGTGGTGTCTGTTGTGAGGAGAGCAGAATTTTCAAGTGCCCAGGTCGAAGCAAAAATAGCTTCCTCCATGTTTCCAACACTCGGCAGCCAGGGAGCATCAGGGATAGGAAGGAACTTGGTTCCAATTGGCTCCTTCGGTAGAGTGTAGTTTATACGTGCAGGTGTTATCTGTAGAGAATAGAAAATGACCTGTATGCTTGAAAAACAAATATTTTAACCATAATAATACTGAGTGTAAAATACACATTATATGACAAATAGACAGCTAGGAATAGTCATTATATTCTACATTTTTTCCTCTCTTGCATTAGCAAATATAGCACTAATTATTACATAAAGAGATGACATTCTGATATTGAAGTAATAAAGAAATACCTTGAAAATCCTATTAGCACCTTCCTGTGCTCGGGAATAGACCGAATATCTGCAATCCCACAACACTTGAAATTTCAAAATAGCATCAAGGCGTATGTTGGCATCGATATGAGTGTATTCAGCACTGATGCAGGAAAAAATTAGTTGCGGGATCTTCGTGGCACAGAGCAAAAACAGGACAGCTAAAAAATTGAACTCGTAGTTTTACTGCTGTTACTATATACAGTTTTGAGTAGGAACATTTTTCACTTGAGAGCAAACTGTCTGTATTCTATTACAAAGCCTATTAGAACATCTGAGTATAATAGAAGTGCACCTGATGATGTAGATATATCTTTATTGTCATTTAAGATCATTTCCCAACACAAACTCTGAACATCGAAAATCATGTTTTCATTCAGTGTCGCTGCGCCTTTTGTAAGGACCGCAAGTGGGGCACTCATGAATGATGATGCATTGGTTTTGAGGAATCTGAAACAGAATTTATTGGTTTATCGAGAAAGTTTTTTCTAATATAGATATTGATTGCAACAAGAAAGTACCTCAATACATAGTTATTGTAGATATCTTGAGTGCTATGGTCGGAAGTTGTTCGTGGGAAACTCTGCAAATGGAGGATTCAAAATTAAAGTTAAATTCACAGAGATTGTATCGAAAAGAAAATGCCCAAAACAGAATTATTATATCAGGATTCACACCCGTCTTGCTCCATCAACTTGATCAAGAGCCCTGCACAAAGCGAAGTTGAGACGCCTACACGATCTTACTAGTCGTTTGTGACAAAATGAATGGCAGAAATGCTTATGTTCGCAAACAAAATTTTGCTGATTTTCGAGGGCTATCATCACCTGATTGAACATACAAAAATGTGTCATAATTATTCTGGTCATTTTTACCAAATGGGTGAATGGTCCAAATGGTTCTAAAAGAACTCACTGGAAGCCATGGTAGTTTCGACATCCAGGTCTCACAGTCAGAAGAATGACTTTCTGCCATTGTGCTTGGAGTGTGTGTCTGGTCTGCATGTGACATAATACTAGTGCTGGACAGAAATAGAGAACTTCTGTCAAAACAAGACAGAGAATGGCCATCATCCACAACACCAGAAGGTTCTCCCAAAGAGGAAAAGCTGCTACACTGTGAAAGTCCTGCATATGAACTGAAAGAATTCGACTGTGACAATGCACTAGAGTGAACAGGGGGAACCATGAGAAAATTTGAACTAGCACATGACATTTGACATCTCATTGAATCTCGACGTCCTATTCTGGAAACTGGCCGATTTCCATCTACACTTGTGCTGGCAGAAAATGTGCGATGGTCTTCGCTCACCGGGATATCTTTGGAATCTGAGAGAAGTGGGAAGTCTTCTTTTACATCTGCCAGAGGGCATCCCATTGATGTCACGCTTGTTCTTCTTGTATTTATGAGTTCAACTATGAAAAATTTCAACTCTTTCAACTCAACTCTGAGATGAGTAGGGTAATTATTTACAATGACAGTCAATCTCAAAGAGAATAGATTTAACTTCAACATAGTTTTACATGAAGTCAATAAATATTGCAAGTACAACTTTGATATTCTGGACTCTTAGTTTCAATGGTTCGAAAACCTTGTTGGACTATCTGTTTAGGTAGACTAACAAACATGCCAGAATTGTAAATGAATCAATTTAAGATTTTCGAATTCACACAAGGCAATGAAACCTTCATGTCAACCTCAAATCTAATGTACACAAAGCATTATCTCAAAATTTGATACTAACCAGGTGAGACAGAACTATGATTCTTAGGAGACGGAAAAACTTTCAACTCCATGCGCAAGTACGATTCTGGAGCGCTTTTCCGTCCACCTTTGATGTCGACAGATTGTGTATTTAAGTGTTGTTGCTGTGTTGTCTTTTCATGGTCATCCAAAAAAGAGATGCTCTTCCTTCTTGTGGGCTGTAGACTGGATCCTTTAGTTAATCGTACAGCAGAATCAACTGTCTGAGCCCCTATGCTCTCTGAAAAGGATGGCAATGATCATCATTATATATAGTCTGTATCGAACTAGAAAATAAAGGTAATCGAATATACAGTAAATCACAAAAAACCTATTATTTCACCTTCGCCATCTGATCGATTTGCAACTGATACTGATATAGTCCTCCTCATTTTTTGAAAGGAGGGAGCAACATCACGGATAAAAGTAGTTATCTCAGCCAGAAGCTGTGATGCCATCATCTTCAAAGCTACCGGACAAGCGTTACCGGATCGGTTTACGGTGACTAAAAGAGAGTAAGTACAATAATAACAATGAGAAAAAATTCGACTACAGATGAATGTCTAAATTACAATCTTTTTGAAAATCTTCATTGATATCTTTCTCCCTCAGACGAAATTTTTCCGCTTCGCTACGCACATTTGGTAAAACAAATATAGTGCCACTTTCCATATTGCACAAGTATTCCAGGCGTGAACCTATTGCCTGTTCCAAACAATAACAAAAATTCGAATTTATGGAACAGCATTACAGTAATTACATTGAAAAATGATTAGAATTATCACTGAAGTAATGTCAAGAAGTGGCTACCTCTCCCCAACTATAAAAGAGCTTTCCGGCAGTCATTTGTAACTTCAAGTTATTTCTAGCTATTTGCTTGGTGGCACGGATGATTAGCTTAGTGATGTTGCTGTCATTTCCTGAAAGCATCCATTGAGGCCATTCCGAATGTGTGCAACGATGAACGAATACAGCACACTCCAGGAAGAATATTGCACGGCAGATGACAGGTGATTCCTTCACAGGTAAAAAATAAGAAATGCTTCCAACTCTAGGCTAGCAAGGAGTATATATGCTGAGAGGTTTATTTCGAACTTCGCTGCCTGATTTAGATTATCTACTGCTCAGAGAACATTAAATCTGTGCTATTGATATTATTTACCAAAGAGATAGTCTTTTAATTACCAAGTCAAGTGCAGCAGACAAGATTTTAGATTCTGGAACCGTTCCAGGAGGACAGCAATCCATGAGGAATCTCATTATCTTAACGCCATCACAAATATCATTCTCATCTACTAAAAACTCCTTCGTTCTTGATTTTCTCCGATTCTTGAATTCACTCTCTAAGTTCGGTTTATTGATGAGATTCTCATGAAGGACAGAATCAACTGAAAGCAATGAGTTTATCAGAACCATTACTATAGGGAACCGACCAACTAAGGACTTGGTACTTACTTGGTTCAGAGATTTGCTTCTTCATAGTTTTGCTTTTGATCTTACCTAGTATGGATCGATCATTTGATCTAGATTTCTCATTCACAATCGTGTGGAAAGGATTATGTGAAGATTCCTCACCGTTAAGTGATGAAGTGGACTGCATAAAAATATTACAACATATGGTAATCACGCATACACTTTACTTTATCTCACTTTGATATATCCCCGCGCTGTTTTAAAAAATTCAGCGAAATGTTTAAGTGTATAGGGATGGAAAGTTAGGAGTTGTAGTTAGATCAAACATCATCCATGGTGGCATTAAAAGATTGAGGCATTTTCGAGATAAAATAGTACTCTATCCACTATTCCGTTTTAAAAAAAAGTAACTATAGAAGATGACATTCTAAGCAAATTCTAGCAAACCCACTGAATTTTTGCTCTTCAAAAACCTGCCGAATACCGAACTTGATCTGTTTTGTGATACACTTTCACAACCATAGCTTCCGCTGGTATCTTCAGAGTTGTCATTCCACAAAACAGAAAAGCGAGATCTGGATCAAATACATTAAATTAGTAAGGAGGATACTGTAAGAAACATATTAATGAGTATGACAGTCACCTCAATTTTGGCATTGACTTTGACGAATGATGGGTTGGCCGAGGAAACAGTGGACTATTCGTCATGACAATTGCTCCACGCCTGCTAAGTTACAACATGAATTTAGAACACATTTAGGGCATATCTTTTTGTTGTCATACATGTCAATCTTTCACGACTGCAATGGCACTCTGTTGCCATAGGGGAAAATTAAGGCTGTGAATCATGAGTAAGGATTTTACTTATCACTTATAAATGAAAGTCATACTGAATGGGTACCAGGGTTGAATTAACACAGCACAGGACTGGCACTTCTACTTCAATTTAATCTGTATTTCCCTTGAATTTCAATCAGCAGTTTTATAGAGGTTTTAAAGGTTTATTTTCAGGTGTTTTACAAAAGCGAATCAATTATTGATTTGGAAATTACATCATGTCTTTTCAAATAGGGATGGCTGTATCTAATATTTGCTACAAGCCCAGGAGTAGCTAAATCTGGCTTAATATTGTAGCTTGCAACCTCTGTCCATTGGAGCGTTGTCCAAAAGATGAAGCTCTAGATTCTCTTTGACTTTCTGCGGTCTTTTTTACCTTCTCTTGCTCATCCTAATACAAAATATAGATGAAATATCATGTAAAATTCTCACAACAATTATAAAAGAATAGTGCAATGCCATACTTTTGCTTTTTTCCACTTTCTTTTTTTCTTGGCAGGAATTAACATCACTGTTAAAAGCAGCTTGTTGAAGATAGCAGCTTGATATTTCTTTACATACTGAACGCATTCTCGAATATCTCGGTATAATGCCTGAAATTAATGTACAGCATACTTAAGCATGATAAAATAACATGTTATTAATTCAAATGCTTGACAGACTCTGTTGTGAGCGGTGTATAGATCCTCTTGATTCTCGACGCATCTTCGGATGAATTCTTCAAAAATGATTTTCATTAGTGCTGATTTCATCTTTTCTTCTGGGCTTGCAAGTTCTGTTTTCAAAGTCCATTCGCATTCGCTTTCTGCATCTGGAAAGCATTTAGCAATCAATAAAATCTAATGTCTATTTGGCTAAAGTGCTGATCATTACGGCTACGCGGTTAGGTAAGCAAGATCTCTTTACAGCTTCGTCGTTACGTGTTAAAAAAATAAAATGGCAGCAAGCTATTTTATTTCCAGAGAAATTGCTTATATGTGTATTACCCTTAATTTTTCATGATTTTAAAACCCCGACAATAACGGTGAAATACAATATCAAGTATACCTGGAACTTCGACAGAGTTGAATTCTACTTCACATGCAATCAGGAGCAAATGAATAAGGTCGACTCCTTCCTTCAATGAACCTGTTTTAATCAGTTCAGTAACATGTTCACAGAACCAAGTTTCGTTGTATGAATACATGGTGATCATGAGAGCTCTTGCCTGCACAGAAAAAATAATTGATAGTTGGATCAACACAACTATTTCAATGACGCCCTACTGTACAAACCTTTTGTCTAATTTTCTCCCCAGCAGAACCGCGGTGTCCGTATCTTCCACAATTCCGCAGACATCCCATTGCTCTGACTATTTTGATGATCACATTGAGAAACTGGATAACATCTTCCTGCAACGATATGGTACATGTGTAATTCCATATATTTTTCATCAAAAACAAATGATACGTGATGAAAACACATAATTTGAATCATTTCCTCTGCATAAAAAATTGATTTCATAAGGTAAATAATGTTGTCATATTGCAATTGCTAGACCTTTTCTGGCATCTTTTTCCCCAAAGCCAGTTTGCAGTCCAGTTTTTCTTGAATGTTGACTTTTTCTTTACAGGTCTCCACTTTCGATGTCGCATTCTAAATAAAATATGCACATTGGCTTAGTAGTTATACATACTTTATCAAAAACAATATGTTACGTTATTTACTTAATAGAATATTCTATGTATACTGTACAGTTGTTAGACATTTAATAGAAAAACGATTTTCCATTCTAGTAATATCAATTCACATCATTAACAATGTTTCCTGAATAAGTCTAAATGAAACCAAATGAATACCGGTGTTTTGGTGTACACATTGAGCTTGAGGCATTCTAGAATCTGTAGGCAGATATCGTATATCTTAACTCCGGGATCTCGCAGTATTACGACCTCGACTGCTTGCAGTATGACATCAGCACGAAAATATCCATCTGCTGTTAAGTAAGGCGAATTTACTTTTGTGTCTATCGCATGATGAGCATTCAAGTAAGAGATGCATGTGTCTGAGACCCAACGTCTGTGTAGTGGATTGTGCTGAATAAAAATATGATATTTAGTGAAAACGGCAAATTAAATTTTGTTCGATTGACCATCCGTTTGACACCATACATTAAAACCAATCGGAATTTTGTTCACAGAAAAATAGAATAGTTTATCTATGAGAAACTTTATAGCAACCCCTCCAGAAAACCCCATACAGATATACTATCGTAATTGTTATTCTATAATTATTGATTTAATTGTTAGGTAGCATGTTGTCCTTCCTACCTCAAGATCATCGGACGCTTCACAATAGGAATGATCTGCGCTGCTGGACGGTAGCTCTTTCGTCAATTTTTCCAAGTTACTTGGCAAGTCACTGGTATAGAAGGGATCATTTGATAAAAAAATGTTTATGCTGTTTATATATTAAATTAGTATTAATTATCGAAAATTAAGGTAATTAAAATTCTTTAAATTACCCTGAATGTCGATATTTCAGTTTGCAGTCTCCTGCATAAGAAAATTCCGATTGAGGGGTGAATTTTCGCAATGCCGGTCTAGCTAACACCATCGGCATTAGGGAAGACATACCTTGGTCGGAATTGTACTCATCTGTTTTACGATAGACAATGTAGAGCAACAGAATGTATAGCAATTTATGGAAGTTCTAAAATAATTTTAATCTGATGAGTCCTACTTGTTGTTGAAAAACAGGGCTGATCTTTAGCAGAGACTCCATCCATCCTCTGTAAAATTAGGAAAAGTCTATAGTATTAAGGAGGTAATTATGGTTTAGAGAGAGACGGTAGTTTCAACGATCAAAAATCACAAAACACACCATTCCATCACTGGCTGGCAATCTATACTGTACCAAATATACTTACACTGGTTTGTAATTCAGTGCAATTAGAATCAACAGAAAGCTGTTTTTTCAGACGAAAACCCGTTCTGGTAACAGTTTCATATGATGGCGGTTCCTCGTCGTCCTGTCAAGAAACAAACATTTATCATATCCGATATCTTATCACTCTATGCTATGCGAATGAGTTTTAATACCTTTGCGGTGTTGTCCGCTTGCAAAACTGAACTGGAAGCGAATCGTTTAAATGTCCTTCTTCTGAAATCAACTCCTTTCTGTCTCATGCTAGTGGTTCTACTTTCAGAAAAATTCTTTGTCTCGTCCAAATCGGTTGATAATCTGGACGGAGACAAATCTCTCGGTGGCTCCATCCCAAATTTTGAACGATTTCCAGGATATTGATAACGAATCTATGTTATTATTCAACAACATTATTATTTAATGCAGCAATGATGGCCGTCTTGATGGGGTTAATAACCTGTATAGCAGTGGTTCCTGAAGTGGGGCGTTTTGAAGATGTTGTATTTAGAATTAATTTTTCTTATATTAAATGAGGCTAGGCTGTGTATTTAACTGCAATTTTATTCTATGTTGATTCTAGAGGAGGGCATTTTGGCAGAGATGTTTAAGGTAGGCATTGAGCACTGCTCTTCAGGGTCTGTAACATCCCATCACCGACTACAGATAATAATTTCTATAATCTATATTGTACCCTTGATTTCCTTCGCTTCTCACTAAATCGTAGAAGATTGAAAATCCCAAATGACTTTTTCTCGGTGTCCTGCTTGATATGTGATTTCTTATCTACAAATAAGTAGTAAGAATAAAGGTATAACATAGCATGTAAGTTGTGGTTTATACACAACAATATGTCATGTGTGTACGACAGTGACGATATCAATTTCAAATTCCTTTTTGTAGGCACATAATGATCACAATGTGACAAGAGATATACACGACCACTATATAAGTATGCTAAGGTTAGTCACTAGAGTCCCTTCCGTGTTCTTGAAAAAAAAACATTCACCTACAGTCAACACAAATGAATGCTTAACTTGTTACCTGCATCATCACTGGTTGCAGAAGAAAAATGAACGGTTGATCCTGTTTGTTTCTGAGAATTTCCTCCAGTTGCGATATCAGATTTAGAGCTTCTAGGTAGCACTACCGATTTACTTCTCCTCCACAATGCATTTCTACATTTAGATAAAATAATATAATCTCGAAATAATTACATTACAGGGATTTTTGGAGACATTAAATCTTTTTTTCATGGACCACTTTCTTACACTTTTTTGAGCTGCTGAGCAGTTAATGTAAATCTAACAATAAATTAAATTATGGAACAATAATTAAATTACTAAATTTCATTTCAATACCACCTCCATTATACACCCGTCAACAGGAAAATAATGGTAGCAGCTGATAGAGGGAAAACTAGACAACAACTTATGTGTACTCGCATAATGTGCACATAGCATCGGCATGAGGAACAGTACGTTTTCATTTTTAATGAGTACAAATATTAGCTTAAAACGTAGAGTATAATTTTTTATAATTTGAATTTCTATTTTAAAAAATGTTATTTAATTATTATTATGTATGTGTTGTTGAGAAGCCGAAGCTCACGACCACCTGATGTGGTTGGAAACACTACATTGATGCATTACCTTTTATGAAGCTTATTTCTATGTATAACGTCATCCGGCAATAGTCGCTTCAACAAATAGGTTACCGCCCAAGTAACGCCTTCCTCTGACCAACGCGGAAAAAACAGGCAACGGAGTACGGCAATATCGAAAGTCGTCACTTGATTGCACGAAGAAGCTTTGATGGGTCCAGGAATACTGAAAGAGCGTTATAATACAATGGTTACTTTGCATACAAATGATTATCAAATTGAAATCAAAGGAGTGAACATACTGAAGTCCTCTGTAGTCCTTTGAAGAAATATCATTGAAATTTCCATGCCGAGGTGAACCTTCCTGATTAGAAGGCCGTACAAGTTCCTTCATAGCAGGCACGTCAGGGATGTCATGGTTCCACAAAGCTTCCCAAGTTTTCAAACCGCTGCAATATAATGGATCAGAACATAATCAAAGAAGCCATATAAAGGGAGAGTGCTAAGACCCCAATTTTATGAATGCGTTTTATAGAAACAAAAACCAATTGAGATATATCTTTAGGTCGAATCTTGATATCGGTGTTATCAAACTATAAAATGTCGTACATCCTACTACATGTCTGGTGATAAACACCACTTCCTCGAATTACGAGTGAGTTCCTTTCCTGAAACTCATTCGTAAATAGAAAATCCGTTACTGGGTTTTTGGGAGGTTGGCGATGCACATTCAACCGGGCAACAAAGGATGACCATGAATATGTACAATCATAATCTTAATGAGATTGAAGAGCAAAAATACTGGTAACTGCAAAGATTCGTAGAGTGTATTCGAAAATGAGATACATTAACTGTAATAACGAAATCAGCGTATACTTGCCTAGCTAGGCGAAAAGTGAGATCAGATTCCTTGATAGTGTTCGCTAGAGGTGCAAAAAGGAATACGAAGAGTTGTATATTGGAAATACTTCCGATATTTCGTTCGACGTCATATGAGGATATATGTTGCATGCTCTCTTGTAAAATGCTATGGAAAGTATGAAGCAGCTTTGTTGCAGGTACACCGAGTTTATCTGCGTGACCTGGAAAACAAATGGACAAAACATTTCATTGAATCACGATACAATGATAAACTCTCATTATCATCCGTATTGAAAGATGTAGGATATGCTCTATTTCATCACTAGCAGAGCGACCCGGCCTTTCCCGGGCAATTCATTAATGCAAAGCTCTTGCAAGTATATATATCCAGATTTTGTATTTATTGCTATGACTCTGATTTCAGTTTTTCATATTTTATTTTGTGATGCATCTCGACCTCTGTCCCAAATTTTGTCATGCTCCGTTAAAAAATGACTAAATTGTTTTAAAACTAAAAGACAAACAAACATTTTCGCTGATTTCATAGATGTTGGGACCAATAATAAAGGACTAGGATAAGATTTTTGAAATAGATATATAAATTGGTAACGTACGCGATATACGTCGTTTTCCACTACTGCTACTAAATTAATCCGCTAGTATTAATTACTGCAAAAGCAAGGTTGAAAGATTCTCGAGAGCTATAAGATTGGAACTGTTTTACAATGCTGCAATCGATATCCAAATCTATTACATTCACCACGACGTGAAAGTAAACCACGTAAGCATGGATTGCTAATGTATCAACCAGCTAGACTATACCACTGCGTGTAATTGAGTTAGATATGGTGTGCTGTATCTTTGCAACGTTTATGTGAAGGGTAATCCCAGCGGGTTGGTCTGCATGCTCTGGGCGGAAGCATTGTTGAAACATAGGCGGCGCTACTACGAAAAAGGAATGAAAATCTCAATGGTAAATGGAAACATTTTTCATTATTCAGAAAGTTCATTATTATCGATTAATTAAATTCGACGAACAGTAATTAAACTGACGGAAACGTGATAGATCTTTTTAAACAACTCGCTGATGTGTAACGTCTGTTTACGCGTACTGGTCTGGAGTGGAATGCGAAGAAAAATATACTACGAGATATCCCTGCATAATTATCGGAGATGTTCCTAAGTCTCTAAGACCAAGTCACAAGTCTTCGTCGAAACAGCTCAAACATGCTCTTTAAGTTTTTTTTCAGAACAATTCAGGAACTGGTTTTCCAAACTTTTGTAATTGTAGTAACGAGGAATAATCCGTGTGAATTCATTCCGCAAGCGAATGGATGCGTAATATAGCTAGGTACGAGGAACATTATTCAGCCAATCCGATAGCTTAAGCCGGTGAAAATTCTCATGGATCGAATTTTACCGGGTATTTTTCATTTTTTCTCCATTATTGGGAATTAAAACAGGGAAATTCGATCACGTTTGCGTTCATTGCCTTATTATTGAATTCTCCGAGCCGCGTAATTTCATTTGAGAACAACGACAGCAAGACAGTAATTGGATTTCTCCAGCGCTCGTATCGATCGCTATTCAATACAATTCACAGCGATTTGCCGTTGAACGAACTTCTCGAACCTATGCTGATCAAAAAGATGGACAATCGCGAAAGCGATTATCAGCCAACGGTCGAGCAGATGACAGCAAGACGGATTTGAAAGGCAATGTCAAGGATGAAAATTGCAGTACTATTTTCCGGTTATTAATTATTTAACGAATCAATGCCACACTCCATTATTCATATTAAATCAGATTATACTTCCGACAGACATGCCCATAAAACGTATTAAAGTGAATAAAAATTTAGAAAATTGGTATTGAGATTAAAACGAAGATTTGAAAGTTATTATCTTTGGAATTATTTTATTAAACAATATTAAACTAACTGCTCGATATTGCCTTCAGGTAATCATTACCTTTAACCTAGATGAGATGGGAATAAATGCCACAAGAGTAAAAGGGTGGAAAAAATATTGCAAAAAGTATTACCGTACGCACGGAATATACTTCACCAGTACCTGACTAAAGCATGGGCTCTATGGGAATCCGCTCAGTACCGGTCTTAAGCCATGGCCCGAAACTTGGAAGTGCGAGAAAATTAACAGAAATTAGAAATAACGATTCGTTGATTCAGTCCAGTTTATTTATGACTTATCATCTCGATTTTACTTTTCATCATATTTTAAACAGTAGATAGATAATATAGTAGTAAACTGTTGGTCTGATGACCTTCTGTCACTGGTGTGCTTTTTTAGTTAAATTTTACTTATCGTACTTCTACTGAAATAAAATGACAAGCAGAACAATGTGACTTGTGTGGGCCCGTATAAAATTATGCACAGGGCCCGAAATATCCTGAGACCGCCGGTGCTCGGCTATTTGGGAAGCTATCAGAGATTAAGTGAAAGCTATTTCAAATATGAATGCTGGATCAAAGTATAAGTACCCTGAATTATCTATTTAATAGAGGGTTCAATTAATGTACAGTATATATTTGTAGTATGGTTAAAATAAACGCTGCACTATATAGGTATATGTTGTATGGCGGTTAGCCACGCCACTTTATAAAATCAATACGTTGTCTCAAAGATGTCAGACGTTAAGGTCTGGGGCGCAACGTTGATTGCGAAACGCCATAGGCGCTTTTTCCCGTAGATACACCGAATTCATATCCACGAATATTAAAATAGTTATTTACTAATAACTATTAACTTTTCGGGATTTCCGATTACATTGTGATTGTGATATTAAGATGTGATAGATAGTGTGATTTACAAGTATTAGCACATATGCTCATTCGGTTCAACTTGCCATATTGAACAATTACAATTAAGAAGAAGTGTGCATGTTTGCTGGAATAATTGAGAAGTACTTACTTGTTATCAATCGACCCCTATTGCCGATTAAATAAAGAATTTAATCATAAATCACCGTCCCGTGGGAAACGAGGGAATTGAAATCTTGAGAACGATTGCAGTTTACCATTCGCCAACACAGGTAAAAAGAAGTTAGCGTTGCAAAAATCGATAACCTCATCATTGACATATCTTCATACAGAGTAATTAACGTAAATAAAATCTGGTACCATCAACAAGATTTATATATAACTACGGGAAATAAATATTGCAAAGATTTCTTAATACAGATTAACCTGGATAATATAATAGTATTACTGCCCTTCTCCATATGCTGATGAACTTATACTTTTGAATCGGAAACGATTCGTTCGAATATATATATATATATAACGCCACAAAATTTAATTTACTGTTACTTGAAGATCTTTTTTTAAAATTTACTAATTAAAATTTTCCGGTTCGAATTTGAAAAGCAGATTAACATCGTACTAAAGAGCTACGAGAAGCATTATCCTAACGAGAAAGCCAACTAAAAGGTCATGCTGATTAAAAAACATCCAGCCATTATTGGTCGGATTCATTAGGTATTAAATAATCTGTCGTTATCCGAAATTGTTCACTCCATTAATCCCCGTGCACACCAAGCTACAAACTACTACAACTGAACTCGGTATCATCTGAATTTGAATCTTAATCAATGGTGATTAACATTTCAGTACATTTGAAGTAATCCTGTTTGATAATAACACTTAAGTTAGTGCTAATATTCTTACCTAGCTTATTCCTATTCGATAGCAGTATGGCAGCGCAGTGCATAACGTGAGGCAATGCAGCTTCGATGAGTCGTCGTCTAGGTGTACGTATGATGGCATCGTATAGAGAAGGTGGAAGACCGTGAAGTTTATTTTCGACGAGGACGTGTTCAAAAGACTAAAAATATCGTTTTTTAAATGGCTTAGTTGCAAGGAATATTTAGGATTTGATAGATGTCGAAATATACATGGAAATAGATTTAAAAAACCTGAAGTAGATTTCACAAAATATTATGTACATACATTGAATACGGTATATGCCATTAGCCTGGGATATACTAGTCATAAAAAAATGATTACAAGTATTCCATTTCTACCATGACATACTGCAGCTATACCCCTGTCTTCTGTTTAAATTTAATGCAGTTTGGATTGACATTATTCAATACATTGCCAAGGAAAAATATAAACTGGGCAGTAGGCCACATTCATTCATATTGCGTTGCCTAACCTAGTGTAATAATCAGTACAACACGCAACAGCATATACACCAGTTAACGTCGTGGATAGGAAAAGCGTATTTCAAGTGAAACGACGTTAAACGGATTCATTCTAGGATCTACTATGTTTCACTTTCGCCTAATAAATTTTAGTACACTCATTAATCACTGTCACTACATGTGCTAAAACTGCAATTTCAAGCATACTTACAACGCAAGAAGCCTCGTAGAGTTTCCCCAGTTTCTGTCGAAGGAACGGTCTGCAACGAATTGAAATTACTGTGATTAACTATCAAGTCTTAATAAATAGTTTCATGCAGCTAAGTGTAATCACCAAAAAATGTCATCTTACTCGGTTTGTCGCCATAGAAACGATTGTATTGCTAGCGGAATAGAGTTGACATCAGTACAGCACGACGTGAATTCTTCATGCTTACGTTTCACCATTGTGTCAGGTGTCAAATGTTATGCTTAAAAGTCGGTTTAGATCATCTGAATAATTAATGAAAATTGTATATTAACAAAGATGCTTGAACGAACAAAGGGTGTCTTCGTTGCACACAGATGAGCAAATTGTATATTCAGCTTGGCGAAAAGATATTGCATTAGCTTAGAGACAGAACAGATTGTCGATAACGGCCAAGTTCACTAGAACTGGTTAGTTCACCTGGACAGCTTTCGCATGTAGAAAGACGTTTATCACCGAATCATAATATATAGCAAAGGATACAAATGAAATATTTGAAAATGCAAATAGTAAATCTTTTAACTTCTGCCACAGATTATTCTAGTTCTCAAATTTTATTTCACTCCGATAATTTTAACGTAAATATTGCAGCATAACAGGTTTGGCTGATGTTCATGATTAATCATTTAGAAAAAAAATCTGCAGTAAAAACTATCCTTACTATGATTTACAATAGGCCTCGTTAACCAAAACCCAACCTACCTAACACACACCCAAACGTTAACGGGTTTTCAACGGAATAAGCTCATAAATAATAGTACTTGCATAGCAAAATTTCATTCGACAGCTTAGAGAAGCCTTAGTTGAGCTAGCAATATGCAATGCTCTAGTCAGAAAGAAAGCCTTGATATAGTAAACATACCCTACCTTCAGGAGGCTGCCTTACTAGATAAGCGATCTCCCTGTAAAAAATCTCTCTAAAATGATTCGACGGCCGCGACGATTTTAACACAGATACGAAGCTTAATTCAATTGACGCAAAGTATAACCTTCCGCATCGCAACTCGATTTTAATCTGACGCTGCAAAGAGCCTCGCTACACCACACGTTCCTAAATCATCTTGGCGGCTTTTTAGGAAAAATCAAATGCAAGATAAATCGAAAAAATCGATGATAAACTAATTGAGGCAACCTTATTTCATTCTTGAACGCTTTTATTTTCTCCGTTCCTAATGAACAAGAGTGATATTGACTGCTCTGCGTTTTCTCTAATTTCTATGGAAAGAAATACATTCGCCTTCAGATACAGTCCTCAACTGGAAACAGAAACGTCTGCCGCACTCCATTCCTCACGTAAACCCACCTGCTGTAATCCCGAGCGAGGCAATTACACTGGATTAGCGTTAACAACATTCATAATTGTTCCACTAAAAACACACACCCAATTCGCAATCTGAATAGATTTTAGGCACACGGGCAAACTAAATATTCATCAATATCTTCAGTGTACAATGGTGCATCCAATTTAGCGATAATTATTCTGAATAGACAAACATCGTGAGCAGGACACGCACTATAATTCTCGAAAAATATCGAATAATGTAGTGACTAGGCAGTAAACCAATTTCCATCTCGATTTTACTGTACGGTCTGAATCAAACCACCTGATTAAACACAATATCTAATCGCACCACCACACACGTAATTAACTGTTGCAAATAAGCGATACGTTGATTAATTTTCGTAGAGCACTGAGGTACAATTGGGACGACATGAAATTTTCAGCAGCTGACTAATTAATTGTTCAGAGCGATGGATTTTTCAACCTTTCTCGCATCATTCCTCATTTCGACCAAATATTTATGAAATGGAATCTCAGAGCATAAAGAGGTAATGACTGAAATGTAGAAAATCAACAGCGCCCGCCATTCAAATCCTATTTCATCTTCCATATCATGTTTTGAGTCATGGCAAAATATATATTATATTTCAGGGGTAAAATGTATTTAACTACAGTTGGATTTCGGCAATGTTAATTACTTACAATCTAACGGAGAGCATTATGAACTGCCAATAATACATTCTTGCGCCTGCGGTTGAGATATCTTATATTGGAGGTCATACGAAATGCTAGCGCCATATAGCGTTTTTTTAAATGATAATTGTATCGCGACTACTTTGAATATAAAAGATTCCATATCATGATTGAAAATTTTCATGTTTTTATCCACTACAATTTTATGTTGTGAGCTACAACGCCAAAATGGGTATGGAAGATTAGAGCGGGTGGAATGGAGCGCTTGGCGACTTCTTCGTTTGAGGCCGTATGCTCCCTAACAAAGTACTATTTACTTATGTGCCATTCCCTAGTAGACCCTGTCCATGCAATTGGGTATTACAGTATAAGAGGCACATGTCTGTGACCAATAAATCAATCAATATCAAAAGAAGTCGTTAAGCTGAATTTACGACCTGCCGTTTTACTGACGTTTACCGATTAACCGACAAAGAGATTATTAGCATTAACCATCAGGGAAGAGAAAATGCTGACAATTTTCGCACGATTATGTTCGTTGCGTTCGTTGCGTTCGCTGCCTGCTGGCAATTTGTCGGGAGTCACGTACACGAAAACTTTAAGTGATGTCTGAAATTCATTTATATTTCCAGACAGCAGGATTTAGTACTCCGCAAAAAGGATGGAATTCCATCTCTAATATGCCTGGATTGCACAAAAAATGATACGTCGTTCCAGGCCAATGAACGCATTGATTTTGATATTCTGCCCCATACTGCCATCTTACGGAACATTTATTTTTGTGTTGTGCGATATAAATGCGGGATCTAACATGACAATATCACTAATGCGATAATAAAGCTTGTAGTTGTAATGGAAAGACAAATATTTGTGGTACTGTGCATCGTTTAATAAGCGAAGGCCTCTCAATTGTAGAAAACACTGCAAGAAAAACAATATAGGAGAGCTACTTCCTAGCAAACCAGTTTTCTGGCAATTTGTTTTCATCAACGTACACGAACCCTGAAAACTTTGTGGCATGTCTAGACTCGATTTACTGTTACATTAGCGAGATACATAATTATTTGCAAAGGCATGGAATTACAACGCAAGTAATCAAGGATTGCGCAAAATGACCAGACAAAGGCTTGGACTGTTGATTTGAATATTGCCCCATTCTGCCATCTTGCGGAATCAATTATTAGTCAATCACCTGAATCGAAGCAAAATAGCACTAAAATAAATTACTGTGGCCTAATGACGTTTGAAAACCACTGCCTTATAGATTTGCCTTTAGCCTTCGGCCCCTCCAGTCTGAGCGGTAAAATACAAGTAAACTAACTGAGTAAAATATTTGACATAAAAGATTCGTATGCTAAGGGTACAAACACATGGAAATATTAGCCCCTGGATTGATATCTAGCATTGTCATATCATACTGTATACCAAAAACACTATGGTTAAGAGTAAAAAAATTAATTACGTCATACCTTGTATCTTTATTGTGAAAAACACCATGCCATGCATATCGTGTGTAAATAGTTATAACAATAACTTGTAATATGCTAGCTAAAAATGAACAATTCCTGAGTGAAATTACCTTATGATAACCATCTACAAAGCTGAGTTCCTTATGATTTATGACTGCAATATTCACATCTCCATAACAGAAACTACAGTATTAAATAAAAACATATCTTGAAACTACAGTGAATAAAATCAATACCACCGAAATAAAATATAACAAAAATGTCACAGTTTCTATACATAAATTCAATTACCCTGGCTAATAGCTGAATCCAGCTTCACTATGAAAATTTAGCCTGGCCCACTGTAGGGAGTAGTAGATGGTACATCGCATCGGGCAACTAAGGCAGGTTTTAAAATCTCTCGTGGGACCATTATATTTATTAGCAAACTTGTATTCCCATGACAAAGAAATAAACGAACCGTCCAGTTTGTATTAAAAAAAATTACTGCATTAAATTACCAACTGATAAAACTTTCATGGTATTGAAGAGAGAATGCACAGCCTTTAGTATTACTGACACTATCTACGGACCTGTCAGCAGGCCGCAGCTATGGATTGCAAGGCTGTATGTATTTGGAAACCCTAAGCATGTTTAGTATATAATTTATACATAACTTCGCTCCAGCGCCTGGTTTGGCGTCTGAAGATGTTGCTAGGAGCACCAGAACAAAACATGCACAGGATGCAAGGATTTTAATATGAGGATGTGAAAATGATCAAACAAAAAATTGTGAGAAAAGGGCAATCAACAGTGATTTGAAACCAAAATATCCAGAAGCCTCAGATTAAATCAACAAAAATGTAAAATCAATAGAAGCAGAACTGAAAGAAAATAAAATAATCTTAATTTGAAACGTGTGATACAGAATGGTTTACGAAATATAAACCAAATACTAATTAAAGATACGTTTCCTGTCATTTACTGTATGCACACGTGACATAGAATAGACAAAACATAGAATTTAAAATGTGGGTGAGAAGATGTGACAACTACATGAGAGCTAATGTACTGGATGAAAGCTGGTACACTCATACGGTTATCCACATTTTCATTGGCAATAATCGAGACATAAGAAGGTGTGCACGACTTTAATTAGTTATTACTGGTAAAAGAAACAGAAATATTTCTAACCTTCAGTTTCATTGTACCGTTTCTGCCAGGGTTTCAATGCTTGTATCTTCCTGAGTTTCTTCCTCAATAGATTCGATTCCAGAATTAAGAGATGAAGACATGGACTCAGATCTGTGGCTCAAACCTACTTTATAACTGGATGAAGGATGCTTGGAGTCCACCTCATCGAGAGAAGTCAGATTGGTTAGCGACGCGGCACTGCCCATCATCGTCATGTCGATAGAAGGTGGTCGCATGGACCGAGCTTTAGCAGGGGTGGTTATTTCTAACCCGGAACAGAAGTTGGATTTAAGAGAGACAATTTCGACATTTTTGGTGGGAGACGAAGGTAAAGAGGACGATCTTATTGTGAAGGGAACAGGAGAATCATTAACAACTGCCCCTTCATGACTTGGCTTGTGTCTCTTGTGTAAGATGAATTCATTGTCTGAGCTTGGGCGAATCTCCTCAAATGGAGCACTCTGGTTTTCCTCAGCCGTATCCTCCACATCCCTACCCATGTACGGACTCACGACAGCAGCATCCATGGCTAGCATCTGAACTGATGTAACTTTGCTTTTTTCAATCTTTGAATACACTTGCACTGGAAGAGTAATTAAAATATAATGATTTGAATACAGATGTAGAAGTAGATAACATAAAAGCAGTCCAACGCATACTTTGCATTCGGTGTGTGCCATACACTGGCTTTAACTTACCAGAAGTTGTGGCAGAAACCGAAGCCATTGGTTTTTGCTTTTGTGATTTTTCTAGTATGATAGTCTTGGCTCCTCGCTGTTCGAAAGGATCAACCACAGAAATATCTGAGTCAGACTTTTTAGCCTTGGCTAGATCTTCATCGATATACTGACAAGATTTTCCCATGAGAACAATGTTGTTCAGAATCTTGATCAAGGTAAGGCTGAAATTATATAATACAAGTACATAAGAGATACAACCACAAGCTATTTAGCAAGCATGTGAGCTAACTTACATTAATAGACCGACGGCAATGACAAGCCTTCCTGCAGTTCCGTTAAAATCGACCGATATACGAGTAATGTGAAAGATCTAGATGCGAAGAAATGACTGTGATATCAGAAAGCAGAGTACTAGAAATTGTAGTCGATGAAAAAAAGAACCGACTCCAGACTAAATGCACATGATATGTGCTTTTAATTAATATCGGATTAACATGATTATCTTTTAAAGGATTCAGAGTCGGGAGTAACATAAATTAGGGGGGTCGGAGTCCAAGCAAAGGTTACTCGACTGTACTTACCAATACGGAGAGAGGAAGCGGTATGAAACCCATACGTCTGGAAACAACATCGCTATGATCGGCAATTGAATGTTTCTGTCTGCTGCTGATCAAGTCATATGCCAGAGTAGCTCTATACTCGTTATAAGACTCAATAGGTATGTGGTTGAACTTGAGCACGAAAGCATGCTTGAACCAATCAACTGGAAAATGAAACAACTAGTCAGACAACAAAAAGTGTTTATATTTACCATTGGTTCTATAAAATTCTACTAACGACTGGATTATGTATAGACTTCATGACCAATTATCAGCAATGACACAACTACAGTACAAAACCTTAGTCTTGAAAAAATAGATTTGAAAAAAATTAAATGGTTTCATACTGCCTTGTTTAGATCTACGGCATTTTAAATTTGACACTTTTATTGCTAAAAACATGAGGACTCTTCGAATATTTCTAATTAATAACATATCGCAATCATAAATTTTCACAAACCTAAATATTCTGCGAACAATACAGTTAGCATGTGTGGAACAATTTCTGAAAAATGTTCGTAACTCCACGAGTACTGCTGCATGTTGCGCAGCAGCACAACAAACAGCAGGGCATAATAATGGAATCGCTCCCTCACGTCCGAACACGATATCTGTTGGATATGAATAAGGATAAATACTACATTACCAAACTTTGTAACTTCCATTTTAAGGAAATGGGTATTTTTAGGATAAGAATAAACCAGTTATTTGCATCTTCCGATTTCGAAACTGTAAATCTGGAAAGTATTTTTATAATTGTTGCTGGAAAGTGGTAAGATTTTATCAAAGAGTAGAATAATTTCCTTTGGCATAATCAGGAAAACCTTACAGAAATCGTCATTACACATTGACTAGGTGTATCGTGATTCTACAATATCTCACCTGAAAAAGATTATTCTTGTCATATTTCTTGAAAACAGTTCCTTTGATTTCAACAAAGTTATTTGCCATCATCACAGTGAGCAGGACCTTATTGTGAGAATTAAATGCAACATTGATCGTCGTTGCCTCGAACAAGACAAGGATCGTGTGGCAGACTAAAATTATCTATGTCAAGGAATATATATATAAGGAATATAGATATTGACTCTGAACAAAGACTGAACATTTGATCAGTAAATTTGTCAAATAAATTATATTCAAATATTTTCTGAAGCTTTGAGCTTGTAAAACAGTCATTATGTAACTTCACTCGATTTCATATATTAAGAGAAATAAATGGTACAGCACTACTGCACTAAAACTGAATTGATAATTTAAGATTCGTTTTCATGGAAGGATACACACATAGACGACAGCTAAGAATATATGTAACAGAAATCTGAAGATGTTGCTCCTTCCGATGTGCGATTCGGTAGCAGTCCAAAACAAAGCATCCAAAATGTCTTGCCCGAACGAGGAAAACAATCTGTCCGCGACCTTATCAACAATTACAAATTACACGAAAGCCTATCAGCAATCAGTAGATGCGAATCACCAAAAAAATCATCCCTACCTCTAACATGTTATAGATGATATAGAGCTTGATCAAGGTCTGGGCTCTGACCAAGTGATAAATGAAAGAGGTGTCAATGTACGACATTAGATAGGCAGTAACGACGAATATCAGAGCTTTCAAAATATCGCATTTTTGTGAGGGATCTATCCAGGACGGCCTGTCAGAAAGGTACAGTGAACATCTATTAATTTCCTAAATTTAAATCAAGATAATGTATTGTTCAAACTTCAAAGTCAAGAATCTAATATATATTGACCTACTACGACGAATACAGCGAAAAACAGTGAAAAAACTCTTGATGATTGCGAGTCCGATCCTCAGTGGAAGGAAAGTAAACATGTATAAAAAAGCATCAAGACACAAGAATATTCCAAATGTCATCATCTAGAAAGCAAAATACAGGACGATTTAAAATATGGAAAATAAAAGAAAGGAAAAAGGGGAAATAGGCAAATACCATACCTTTTCAATTTCGATTGGCTGTTTAAGAAACGTATATACCCGTTGTCTTCTTTCAGTATATCGCGAATCATTTTCATCGAGGAAATATCCGTGTGTCACTTCATCGGAGAAATATTTAAAGAATGACATGTTAGTCTTCGGTTCTGTAAATATCAAATAAAATGCTTTAAATTTAGTATAGCAATAGCAAAGTAAGAAACGTACAGTTGACTACAGTTTCTTATATATATTTGAATAGTATTAGTTGCTTAAAAATAAAATGAAAAAAAAACGAGAGCCGAAGACTGAAGTACGCCATAGAAAAATACTGTTATTTTTCTTATCTCTTTTAATGTTTAATAAGAATACCTTTGTCTTTAAACGTCTTCATTTTCGTATTTGATCACCAAGTTATCGCATTAAAGGTAGAAAGTTCAACTTTCGTAGCAGCAATGATAATGATTCATCGTTATAGTTCAATCTCACGTCTCACTTTAAACCCATTCATGCGTAGCATTTGAATTCCAGCTGTGTGCGATCAAGCATGACATGATTTATGACGTAATTGTCGCTGTTAAGTTACAAATTGTTATGTTCCTACTGCAGTACCGTTTTGTTACCCTGCTTATTGTAATTACTCAATGTTTTGTCCATGTATTAAAAAAAAATTAACCAAAGTTAGTATACGAGGAAACGTAAAATACCACACCTCTTCTCTCATTTAGGGACACACCCCCTGAAGTACATACTCCATAGACTGGATAAAAACACTGCTGAAAAAAATTGTCAGGTAAAACGGCTTCCTCATTCCTGAATATCAAAAGCCCCGACATCCCATGATAGTTACCAAGATGTGAAATAGCCAACTTGTTGGCACACATCGTATACTAAAAGACCTGGTAAAGGATGCCCAGATCGGTTTACTGTCTTGGCATTTCAGTAATAGGTTAAGAAACAAGACATTGCCTTCATTGCAGTGTTTCATGATATTTTACAAAGTTAAAGAACTATTTTTACAAAGAAAGTGGAGAAATAAATGTGATAGAATGGGAAATCACACAACATTATTCTAGTACTAATCCATTTATATGAGAAAGACAGTGTCGTCGCTCAGCATGACCTGGTTTTCATCCATCATTTGAGAGAGGCAAGAATTTACTTCGTCTTGTGAAAATTCTTCACTGTCCTTGTTGACCCATTCAATGACGGTAGATGCAGAGAGGCTCTGTGCATGTTCCGCTTCGAATTTTGAGAACAAAGCCTTTCTGAACTTGTTCAATTTTTCCTGGCTTGTTGTTGGTTGCGACTGTAAATCCCCCGTGGATTGATCGGCTGCTCCAGCAGCGGGGACAGACCTGATTTCGGGCATCTCTTCCTCTGCAGAGTCAAAATCATACGGATCACCGCTGGATTTATCTATAGACTCGTCTCCCGTTCTCTTTCTGCGCTTTCTCACGGATCTTTCTTGTTCTTGGGTGGCTTGAGTCGCCTCTTCTTCGCTATCACTGTTGTTGCTGACACGTCTTCTCTTCTTTTCTTTCTCCATGACTTTATGGAAGTAAGCAAACTGAACAAGCTGTATGGCAGCATGGGCATCATTAAGACTGACAGTTTTAGACATCCTAGCCTTAGCATGTGCGGTCGAAAGACGAATGAGAGTTTCCAGAGTTCTGGCAGTGACAGGAGTTGTACGAGCCACGTCGGGATTCTCCTGGTCTTGCGATCGGAGTTTCGCATATTCCTCAGCAATGCTTTCCGCCGCCTCTCTCGTCAGGATCGGCTTGATCAGTTTAGCAACGTGGATGTACTTCTTCATGAACGGTATGCTCACCAATTTGGACTTGCGCCCGGTTCCAAAACCACGATGAAGAAGTTTGTTATGTTTCTCATACACAGGAGTCTCTTCATCCCTGTTGTCATCCTGATCCGGATCTTCTGTGGATAAAACGTCGGCACCGATTGAAATAGCCATCGGATCGCCATCCTGTTCCGTGGGTGCACGGTACTGATGCATCCTCAACACGTGATCGGAAATACGCTGGTCGTTTTCCGGATCCATGTGATCTAGCACAATGAAGAGCAAGTCAAATCTGGACAAAAGAGAATCCTGCATGCCTATATTATCCATAGGTGTTTTGTACTGGTCGTATCTTCCGTAAACGGGATTGGCAGCAGCCAGGACACTGCAGCGTGCATTCAGTTTTGCGTGTATACCAGCCTTTGCAACCGTGACCCGTCCCTGTTCCATGACTTCATGAATGGCGGTCCTATCAATGTCACTCATTTTATCAAACTCATCGATGCACACCACTCCACGATCTGCCAAAACCATAGCACCGGCTTCCAGTCTCCTTTCTCCGGTTTCTTCGTCTGATGTGACGGCAGCGGTCAAACCTACGCCTGTGGTTCCTCTTCCGGTTGTTGTGATGGCTCTGGGAGCAGTGTGCAAGATATATCGCAGCATTTGGGATTTAGCTGTGCTGGGATCACCGATCAGTAGTATGTTAATATCCCCGCGAAGTCTTGTTCCATTGGCAAGTATTTTTTCTGTGCCACCCAGAAGCATGCAAAGAACCGCTCTCTTAATATAATCATTCCCGTGTATGGAAGGAGCAAGAGAATGGGCCAGAATATTAAATGGATCAACGCTTTTTTGATTGGCAAACTTTCTTATTTTCGCTATGTCATCGGCAGAAAACGTCGGAATTATTTCTTTGCT
This sequence comes from Halocynthia roretzi, assembly GCA_013436055.1. Lineage (NCBI taxonomy): Eukaryota > Metazoa > Chordata > Ascidiacea > Stolidobranchia > Pyuridae > Halocynthia > Halocynthia roretzi. The sequence continues at coordinate 428,396 of QRAM01000041.1, forward strand.
CAACGGCTTCACATGATTGGCTATCAGAATTGTTCTGAACACTCCGGAAGTATGACCCATTTTCTTACCGGGCAAACATCGATACGTCCCCACGATTTGCACTCGATCTCCGGGCTTGCACTGGTCGACCAAATCGTTGTCCACAACGATGTCTACGGACCGGGGAAGCTGACCTGCTGGAGCCTTCTCTGGCATTTCCTGGACCGTGAGAGTCTGATGATCTTTGTATACCGACAGTCCGAATTCCGTTTCGAGCGGGTTGTTTTCCTCATCTTTTGTCGGATAAGCCGAACTGGACATGAATGGGTTCGTCGAGGTCATGTCAGNCATTACTCGTTCGAAAATGAGGAGATGGCGACAAGAATGATGGAAAATGCTTGCGAAAGACTGAGACCAGGTGGATACTTTATCGGAACCACGGTAGACTCCAATGCTTTACGAGAAAGACTGGACCAGTCCTCGGACTTCAAGTTCGGCAACGACGTGTACAGTATTACGTTCGGGTCCAAGGATAAATTTGTAGATTTCGGACACAAATATGACTTTCATTTGGACGGTGTTGTCGACTGCCCAGAATACGTCGCGAAGCGAGAGGTCTTGGAGAGATTGGCGAAAAAATTTGGAATGAAACTCGTTCTGTGGCAGACGTTTTCAGAATTTTTCTCAGAATATTCAGAAGACAGAGAAAACAAAGATCTCCTCATGAGAATGAAAGCGTTGGAGCAGTATCCGAACCGGACTCTTAATGGGCAAGACAAGGAAGATTACAGCCACGCTAAAATTGTGTGCGACGACATTCATAAT
>QRAM01000410.1:0-54441 GCA_013436055.1 Halocynthia roretzi
TGTCACAATCATCATTTTTGAAAGTTATTACTTTCTATAAAGGTAACTTCGTTCGTCTTTACCACCATGTCTCTTTATTCAAATCTCAACTGTTCGCTTGCAATTTGGTTAAGTAATTGCCATGTTCTGGTCCCGGTGTGGTAAAACTTCTAATTGGCAATTTTGAGACAGAAAAATGAACAGTGAAAAATAATCCGAACCATATATTTAGATTATCAAATTATTTTTTGAAATTTCCTACTGTCCCGCTGGACGTGCCCGGACACAGTAGTGTTTGTCTAGCGGTCTATCCTCCTAGCCCACCCCCCCCCCTGCTCTGGTGGGCTCGGCTTGAGGCATTTGACTGGCTAGGATAGCAAAATTATGCATACTTGTATCGACAAGGAAGATGCATCGCCATCGCTGGGTTTTGATAGTTCTTGAAAAATGTCGCCAAAGCCTGTTGAGTTTCTTGAGCTATCAACAAGACTCCATATTCCTCCACTTGCAATAGAAAGATTTGTCATAATAGCGTTATCCGAGGTTCCGTCCAAATCGATGAAAATTGAATGCATTTTGACACACTGGTTAACATGAATGTAACATTGCGTTAGTAGGTATATTGTTTAAGTATCTATTCGACATAATATCAATAGAAGGAACTACGAAATTAACCTGACGTATTACCAAGCAATTTTTAACATTTTTGCAACTATTGTCGTACTGAAATAAGGATGCTAGTTATTATGTAATTTATTACCGATTAAGAGATCCCATACGTGTAGCTCGTATATAGCTTTTGATTCTTAATAAAAAACAATATTACCTTTACATCGGTGACATTATCGTAGACATCCGCCACAAATGGACTCGTATTTTCTCCACCATCAGATAAAACTATTAGGTTGCCACATGGTCCATATGTACCTCGATTTAAAACCTTTAAAAAAATATTTCTATAAAAAGCTCTTCATATCTATCACATTTCAATTCAGCCGGAGTAAGCTATTGTGGGAAACGTATTAAAAGGTAAAATATATGAGTATGGACAAATATAATTATAAAAAGTTTGTGAACGATGTGTATGGCCATCAGGAAACCAGGCGAAACAACTTTGATATGGTGGAACCCGAAAAACTCGTTATTAGTCTGTTAGACGATAGACGATAGGCCCTGCAAAATTTGTTATTCTTGCTACTCTTTTATTACAGCCCTGGGTATTTTTTTCTACCTCGAGTCCTCTCAATATACCGCTTCCAATACCAGTAGAACCGAGTACTCTAGAAGGTAGTTTTGAAGTCAGATTTTCTCTGCTATCGTCGTTTCGTTTGATTTCTACAAGCTCACTTAGTACGGTCGCGGATGAACTGAATTCAANCGTTAGGAGCTTGTTTGTTGTGCAAGTTAACGGGGTCATTTGTGTCATTATGGCAAAACATGTTTACCTAAAAGGAAAAGTACATTTGTTAGTATTTAAACCTATTACTCAACTTAAACCACGCAAGATAAATGTACTTTTAATACAGTGTATCATCAGGTGCGGTATTACAGTTGTTTGTCTCTAACGCGGTTCTAGATATTTGAAGTATTTGAATTACTGTTTCTCCAGTTCAATAACCTGAACAGAATAAGTTTCACCTCATCCAAATACTGATAAGACATCATAGATGTTTTGAGATCTGGATGTTGGATTTTTAAAGGGAAAAATTGACAGTTGTCGTCCGGTAGAAAAGTTACGTTGTCGTACTTGCACATGTCGACTCGTAAGTTTTGATAATCTATTTCTCCATTCAATCCAAAAATAGTAGCAGGGCACCTAAAGAAATAAGGAAAAAGATTGTTTACTATCAACCCTAAACAAAGTTAAGATCAACTTCACAATTGCGCCAGATAATATATATTGAAATATAATTCTTACTTGTTTGCTTCGACTCCATTATCTCCCAAATAAAATGCAGGAAATCCTCTTGTGAAAATTTCGTCGAATACACCCCATCGGTAATGGGCCCACTCGTGTACAATGGTTTTTTCTGTTGGAGGCAATAAAGTTTTGTCAGTCGTTTGAATTGGATATATTTACTGTGTGGTCTTGTAGGTCCGAAAGAATGAGTACATATATTTATGGTCAGAATAGGCTGAAATCTGCATTTCAGAGAGTAAATTGAATACGATTCCCCATGAAATTGAAAATGAGACTTGCTTGGGATTGTTGATGTTAAAGTGATCAAAATAGTATGATTTTAGTATTGTTTTATCGATAAGAGTTTGGTAATAAGATTGAAGACATCAGGCATATTTGGCATAGCCACGCTAAAGTGAGTGATGAGTCCCAACCCATACAAGGCAAGGTAGTTTCAGGAAGGAGATTTGTGTAGTTATACCTGGTATAAGCAATACTTACCCCTAGCTCCATAATCGCGAACATACTGATCGTCCAACATATAATCAGGTGTTAAATGAATGTAAGTTCCTGGATCGCCGCAACCTCCGAATTGCAATGTGTATGGAACATTACTAAATGAGTAGCCAGGGTCAGCAATGAGAACATCAGCCTGTGTAGGTAAATAGCGTTTTTAATATCCTGCAGATATGATGAGGGATTCAACATTACATACAGTTACGTAAGATTCTTCTGTGGCATGCGGGTACGTTCCATTCCATCTCTTAGGGACGACAATCGTGATATTCTTAAAGTAAGCTCGATTTTTCGTTGCTGAGAATAGTACGGTGGATGCTTTCTTAAAAGATTCCTGCAGCAGCAGAAGTTCCCATTATAGAAAGAATAAATATATCTTAAAGATATATTACAGTTCACTTACCTTGATGGAATCTATCAGTTGAGAATTTTCACTGATAGATGGGTTTATGGCAATCACAAGATTTTCGTAGGCATTGTTGTTCAAAGTTACCTTGGATAATCCATTGACCCCGAAAGTGCAGAGCTGAAGGCAGGTGATAACTATGAGCCAGTCCGCCATCGTATCTCTCTTACCAAGTAATGTAAATTCTCGTCGTCCCAGTATTGCAAAGACCAAACGTATACTGTTTGCTATGTATGTTTCGTGTTGTTTTTTAATGTCAAAGTCTGAGTTGATTAAATTGTTGAGAAATATACGTTTAAATAGCTTAGTTTAAAAACCTTCAACTACGATCTGCGGGCCACATCCGACTCGCAGCAACATCTTATCCAATCCAATAGAACTTGAAGTGCAGTAAACAGTCGATTATCCGAACATTGTTTATCCAAATCAAATTAGGTTTATGCAACCGTTTCACAATAGCGGTACCTGATTGATCGTGATAAAAGGGAGCACAATATAGACTGATGCGAGTCAAGACAAAAAAAATAGGGAATGCTGAGTTGCAGTACTGCAATCAATAAGTCACATCATTAGGGCTGAAAATTCGAACTTCGAAAGCACGGCGTCTTTGTAATTATTACATTATCACATATTGAATTCTATCATGCTGACTACTCGACTACCCAACTATAAATAAGTATAAAATTAACCATGGGACACTTATCCTAAAAAAACTTGGAGACCCCTGGCTTACCTAAATAACTCAGCCAATTAACGGTTTGAATTTCGTATTTATATGTCCTATTTAAAAAGAAATTAACTTCCCCTCTAGACAACAATGAAAATAATAGCTCAATACATATTACAGTGTAATAATTACACCATTGTTTTGCAAGGAGACGAGAGAATTTTTAGAATAAGGATAGTTGTATCGTATTCATTTCTTGGGGATTTTACGTATTGTGAGCCTTTAATAATAAAACCTGATTCTACATAACTGGCGACCGATGTGATCCGTATATTAAATGACACAAGACACCTGGCTTAGCTGAATAACTTCCCCATCAGACACGAATGAAAATCAAAGTCCGATAAACGTTACACCATTCGTATGTGTTATAGGTCGTTTATTGTTCCGCTCACCTGCTCAGAGAAATGACATATGAGAACCTTCTTTACTGATTAAATCATGTACTTATGTACTTATGTACATATGTTTTATATTGCTTTTACATTTCCAATACCATTACGCCTGTTATTGTGAGACATTTCAAACCTGCTCGGTTGTAGTACTGTACTGTATGTAGAATATATATTTTCCAAGCTTTGAATTATATATCTAGTCTATACAGACTAATGGACTTTAACTTTTCCCATCATATTAATTTTAAAACAATGGAAAGTCAATGACTGCCCTAACGGTATGAGATTTAGTGGTCTGCTAGCGTCATTAATATTTATTTACTGGTAGGGTTCCTTATCTACCACCTCGCGTATATTATGCATTTGAAATCACAAATAGCCAGGTAACCTTGAAATAAATAATATTGACCATAGTTTTTATGAAATGTACTTCGGTACAATAGGACAGGTTGTACTAATAATACAATTGGTATGATAACTATATTCCTGACTTAACTAAAATCTTATGCTTCATGGATTTGGTATTCAGAAAAACAATATGTATCATCAGAGATTCCCAAGCCTTCTTGATGAAAAATTCAAGTTTGAAATTAGCATTAAATATTGTTTAGAAGCAGGCTAGATACAGATTTTATCTCGTGAGAAAAGCATTATTTTCACTTAAGAGAATGTCAAATATACTTAATAAGTAGAACTTTTCGATTAATATATCCTGAAAAATGTGAATACCTATTGTTTTCACAAATAAGTCCATCTAGCAAAGAAATTGGCAATAAAGATCAGTAAAAATTAGCATTGTATGTTCACATGAAGTATTTCTATTTCAATTAATCGTGTTTCGCGAGCATTAGCGAGTAAAGAATACGCGTAGTAACATGTAATATGATAATGTCGACAAACCTTCAGTGAAATCGCAAAGCTTTTAATAAGGTTCGTTCTATCATGGATTCAATTATCAACTGCCTATATACTACCTTTATCGAGTGTCGCCATCCCTGGTTCGTTTCTTTGTAGCAAATTTAAATGTTGGGTAAATAAAAACAATTGAAAGCCATAGATCAATTACTGAATACAAGCTTTTGTAAAGTACATTCGGATAGCATGAATAATATTTTAGAAAGCTTCGTTGTTTACTGTCAACATTTTTGTCTGAATTGAATACAAAAAATATCACAACATTGAGCCGACAAATTCCCAGACCGACTGGATTGGTATCAATCTTGACAGACTATTGGAATTTCACATCAACACAATTATAAATCAAGTTGTGGACAATATAACCTAAAATCCTTACGAATGAGATGGGGTTAGTTGATCGCAATTACTAAGATATCGAAATAACACCTTTGAAGATTATTGTGTACAATTTATTAGAGAATGGATTAGTAAAATTAGTTCAAAGGACAAATGTACCGTATTTGGAGGGACAGAGTTTAGATTTGAATTTGTATGAGAATCACTTAACCTATATACGAGATATTCATTTGTATACCGAATATTGTCAGTATTGTCAAACACTGTAGGGAAAAGGCTCCTTTTCTTGAGTATTTTTTAATAAATTCAAAATAATCAACTAAATACAGCACACATGACCTTATTGGCGTCAACGATTATAAGACATGTGAGGTTCGGCAAAAACCCCTTCTTACTTACTATGTTTCAACAAACAGTGCAATAAATTCCTTTGTTTAAACTGCTGTAAATCATTCTTAGTGGAGGAGCCCGTAAACAAGGGATTTAGGTAATGTGTTGAAGCAAATTGCAATGTTTGGTTAACCTATAAATAGTATGCTATACTACATTACACTTCTGTTTGTATACCAGTAGCTCGTAACGTTGATCAAATAGGATCACTTGTTTTGAGGTCGAATACGTTCAACATTGGTTTCAATACCTTACCCACGTACAATATTAACATTGGAATCACGTCAACAAGATAAATTGTATTCTGGGTAACGCAAAAAAAAGTACTGGAACCACTTTCACTTTTACGTTTACTAATCAAGATAGTCATATGATATATGACTGTCATTTGTGAACTTAAAACGAAACTTGAATCACGCACATCAGCAGTTTGACTTGATAGAAGCAAGATGAATTTCGTTGCTCTTCTGCTGTTTTTTATGTGGGTCACACTCAGTTATCAGTCTAAGGTTGTTCTGAAGAACAATGGGTATACTGGCCTTGTGATTGCGATCAATCCCGCCGTTAACGAAAGTGAAGAACTGATTGAAGCAATTAAGGTTAAAATGGCATATGTACTGTAATTGTACTGTAATATAATAGACTCGTAACTCGTACGAAGACTTGTACAAAGGTTGCATGTGAAACTTAAACTCGTGCATAGGTGATGGAATATAATTCACTGTAAAATATCGGTAGAGGAGGAAGTATTGGAAAACTGATTAGTCAAGAAATAAATTTTACTAAGATGCATATTTATTTGCGGTGAAATATGCACTACACAATGATACCCACGGTATTTCTTACTGTAATGCTTATGTTTTTTCAATGAGAATTTTTCATCAAGAGTACAGGGCGTTGTTACGTTCTCATCGTGCAGCGATGTAGTGCTGTAGGAACAGCCAGCGTTCGCTTACTATGTTTGAGAAGGGATGCGACATTCACTGAATATTCGAAATAAATTCAAACTTATAAATGGGATTCTCAGTTATGAAATTTAATTTCCACCCCGAAAACATCAAAGGAAGAAATTATTTTAATAAATCTCGGTCTTACGATTAAACTCTATATTGGCAATTTACTGATAAGTCAGTGTATGGCTACAAAAACTTCCTGGAATTGGTTAAATTAAAAAAAATCAAAAAGAGCAGACGGCCAGGCGTTTCCTCACTTAATAATTGTGGTAACGCGCTCCGATTTGACGCAAATTCGGATATAACGTTTTCGTTTTAGTATAATCTTGTATAATTGAAACACCCATCCATCTAAAAAAATTAAATTTTATTCTATTCCAGTTGGGCAATTTACACGAAACTTTTTCAATGCTTTTAAATTTTTTTTTAGGAATCGTGGACTAATGCATCAGCTGATATATTCGTTGCCACGGACAATCGTGCATACTTTAAAGAAATAACAATCTTGCTTCCTGAAAGTTGGAAAACAGTTACAGGGGCGTCCGCTACCTGGGAAAACTATAATGAAGTAAAGATCATTAAGAATTTTTAAATAGATTATATAACATACTCTATATTGAACTTTCCTTTAGGCAGATGTAGTTGTGGCTCCGCAAAGTGCGGCTTACGGCAATGCTCCTTATACGATGCAATATGGCGGATGTGGGCAACCGGGAAAATACACTTATTTCACACCAGAATATTTCCTGGATAATGTATCGGTTGCAAATTATGGCCCGAGAGGTGAATCTCCTCTAAATGTTTAAATATTTCGAAAAAAAAATCATCTTTTTCTAATCACTTTATCGATATATATTGATATAGAATAGAATAGAATAATTGATATCACGGAATTTTTTTTTTATCAGGCAAAGTTATTGTTCACGAATGGGCGCATTATCGCTGGGGAGTATTCGATGAAACATCCGATCAGTTTCCCTTTTACTTTGATCCAAGATATGGCGTTAACAATGGGCCGGTTGCTACAAGGTAAGAGTAGCAGGCGATATTACTTCAATATATTAGCTATTCACAAGAAGCTAATACAGAGACTTCCAACCTTTCCAATTTTGGATAGAAATTCAGCCGCATCGATCATGTACAATTATATTTTGCATGATGTAAAAGTGTTTTTCATTAACCTGTACATAATTTGCCCGAACTCGTAGAATTTTGACAATAGCAGAGGACTTTCAACTGATTCAGAAACTTTTGAGAAATTTAACCCCGTTTACTGTTGTTACGAAGGTGCCCACTGGTCATACAGGGAGAAGTGAGAGATACGAACACACCAAACGCAGAGGGTCATTGCAATTTGGATGACTGGGATCTTACTACCGACATGTACCCTGCAAATTGTATATTTTTTCCCAGCGAAGATCAAAGTCCATATTATCCTAAATCGTCGATTATGACATATCAATTCATGGACGAGGTAAATCATTCTACATTATACGGAATTATAATATACCGTCATTTTGAAGCTATGAAAATTGGTACTCAAATCAGGCCCCCTACTTCTTATCAGTTGATAGCGCCTTATCGGTGTGCTACAAAATAGAAAAAATAATACATGAAGGAAAGACTTTCCTCGTTTTCTCGTACAGGCCCAATTCTATATTTTGTATTCACGATTCGCGGACCATTGATTCCTTAATTCCCGTTTTAAAGGCAACCCTCCGAAGTTCCTTTTACGTTTAATATTCTCGCATGTGAAATCAACTAAAATTATGTAATTTGCTCTACTTCACCGACTTGGCATGTGCGATTGGATGGAATACATGTGACATTCGAATTCTTTCTCGAATCCTTCTTTTCTCGACTATACGCCCTAAAGGGTGTATGCGCCTAATTTCTGGCCAAATTACGATTTGAAAAAATAAGAGGATGCGCCTTATACGCTGTGTCGCTTCATAAGTCTGAAATTACGGTATATACAATATATTCCAAACTTTCAATCGATCAATTGATATCAATCTAGAACTATCTAATTACTGTTTTCAGATAACAACATTTTGTCGAGATGATACTTTGGTGGAAGGAATGAAACATAACATATACGCTCCAAACGATCAGAATCGACTTTGCGATATGAAAAGCACTTGGACGGTCATCAGAAATTCCCCGGATTTCGCCTATGAAAATAACTCGCGGAACAGATCAATTACTAGCACAGTTCCGAAGTTCAACATTGTTCAAATACAGTCGGATCGTAGATACGTCTTGATTTTAGACGTGTCTGGAAGTATGGCTGGAGTAAGTGTAAATTACATTTATTTTGTAATGCTAAATAGTAGCTGAAAGTGTAATTGTCAAATCTCAAATGATTTTGGACCTTTTTGATATGTTGTCTGGCAAGTCAGAATATGCTTTTGGCATTTCCTTTTATAATATAAAATCGTTATACACAGTAGCAAGGTAAAGAGTGGTAAGAGATAGCGTCGCTAGCTGACGTCATCGATTTCTAAGAATTTCTAAAAAAAAGCACGTGCCTAATTTACCGCGCTCTTCCCACCAAGCGCAGCCTGCACTCGCTCAATTCGCGTGTTTATCACATAGCGGTAGCATTCCGAGCGTGAATTTTTTCAATTTATTCTGTGTTAATTCTTTGTGTTAACCACGGGTCCGAAGAAAGTAAGTGCTAAAGATAGTGGTAATAAGAAGAAAAAGCTTATTACAATGGAAGTGAACCTAATTGATCCTCTTCATTTCTTGTATAGTCACTTATGTTTTTATTACATGTACACATGTATTGTTATTTTATTTCTAACTGAACGTTTTCGTTTGAAGTATACCTTAAAAAGTTCATTTTGCGTGGTTTTTGGAGCCTGGAACGGATTAATTAGTTTTCCGTTAATTTAAATGAGAAACATTGCTTTGTAATACGACTGAATCGTTATACGAGCCCGGTCTAGGAACGAATTGAACTCGTAATGCGGGCTCTACTGTACTTGCAAATTTTACAGGAAAAGTGGACTAAAATGAAGTCATCAGCAAATTATTTTATCACGATGGCTGCTCCTATTGGATCATTGGTTGGGATCGTGAAATTTGAAAGTGTTGCTGAAACGGTTAGCGACCTAACCAGGCTGGAGACCATGGATGATCGAAATGATCTTGCAAAGAAGTTACTACATTTACAAGCTAATGGTGGAACATGTATTGGCTGTGGCATTGATCAGGGAATTCAAGTGAGTTATTGAGATATTTCTATATTCCCTGTCGAAAGGTTAGATTACCGAGTATTGAACTAATTCGAAATCGAATTATCTTTTCCAAATTTTAGATGTTGAAGAATTACGACAACAAACCTGGAGGAGGTATTCTGCTCGTGCTCACTGATGGATATGAAAATGAATCGCCAATGATCATCGATATTTATACCACCACCGTTGATAGCGTAATGATAATTCTTAATCAGGCATTCCTCGTTGTCGTGCCCATAAAACTCAACATATATCTCCTTTTATATACACTGATAGAATGTTATCGTTTATGGAGTATTTATGGAAACTAATGGGAGCCCATCGCTCGAAAATTTATCGACTACTACAGGCGGGAACTGGTTCACGGTTGGTGATGTCAGCACGATCGATTTAATTAATGCTTTCAATGAGATATCAGAAGTTGATGATGGAGATTTCACCAGCATGACTTTCCAGGTATAAAATCTTTAATTACACACGAAATTTTTGTAGTTACATTATACCACTTCAAACCACGTTGTTTTCTTTCTAGTTGCAAAGTGTTACATTCTCACTTGACCAGTTAAATACAAACTACACATCCTACGTCACTGTCGATGGTACAGTAGGTTTGAATACAGTTTTCACGTTTACCTGGTCAAGTGGCAGTACTCCACCAATCGTTTATTTGCAAACTCCTGGAGGATGTGTTTATACTACCTCGACTGTGACAGGAAATCTAACATTGTGTCCGGACAATCCCATTGATGATATTCAGGAAGAATCCATGACCATAATATTTATTGTACCTGGCGTGGCTGAGGTAAGATTGAAAATAGTATGTTTTCTAAAAAAAAATTGTTTTGAATCAGTTGTACATCGTCGTTCAACGATCTATCTGAAAATCAGAAATCTTACGATGAATCGAATTATTGTAAATTTATATGTTAATATACAGTAGATCCTTGAATGAATTCGTTTTATAATAACGCTGATGAAAAAATATGTAGAAGAAAATAAAAATTCGTGAAGTGTCCGATTATAATACAAAGGTATAACAATAAACGAAGCCGCATGAAAGCGCTTAGCGAGTTCTACTGCTAAGCGCTTCATATTTTCATTGTTTGATTTTGAGTCTAGTGGCGGTAAGACTTGTACAATTTTTGCATGGTATAATGTATTCCTTGATTTATCCCTGTGGCAATGAGCAATGAATGGTCACTTTTCATATCATTAAGCCTTTGGCAACCTTGGTTTCGTTTAATGTCGTTTCACTTAAAGACGGACTTTGGGACAACCTGTATTTTAATTCTTACTTAGAACTTTTGCATATAAAGTATTAAGTATTTCACAAGTACAAGTATTACAGTAAGACCTATAAGTTGCTATATTTCTCAATATATATCGGAATGAAGGAGATTAGCATTACATAACGGAGATAATATTTTATGAAACAAAGTTGAAATGATTGACAGTAACAGTATTGGAAGCAATGGTTCTTTGCTATCCATGAATCACATTTATACGTCAGTATTAAAATCTTTTTCTTTACTTTGAGACTGGGAAATGGAATTACGAAGTGCAACGATCCAATACTTATAATCAGATAATAAATATAGTAGTGACATCGATGGCTCCAGATGAGGATGTTTCACCTGTCCTGGTAGAATCCGGTTTGAATAACCAAGATATTCCAGATTCACCTACTATAGTATATGCAAAGGTATTCTTTCGTTTACATAAAGGTTCGGTTACGTTCAAAACCATACAGTAGTACAGTACTGTAAGCAAGTACATATCCGGATAAATATAGCAAGGATTTCGTGAATCGGTATAAATCCCGCAAAGCAATATTTTTGATTAAATAATTGGGGTATAATCGGGGTAGCTTGCAACTATTCAGAAAAACGAATATTGGTTTTATGCTGCACTGAAAATAATTTGCAAGTTAGGGTTCGGTAAGGATGTCCTATATACGATACAAATATCATATCCTATGTCGTATACAAATTCATTGAGTATGCGCAGTGAGGGTATAGTACTACTATTATATCCCCACTGCTATATACTGCATAAATATTACTAATTAGTTCTTCTGACAACTTCTGATTAAATAATATTCCATATTTACATGCTATCTGTGACAGTACCTACTATAAAAAAGGAAATCATTATCGTTTCTAGGTAACGCAAGGATACAGTCCGGTGCTAGGAGCCAACGTTGTAGCTACAATCAATAGACCAACTGACAGTTCGGTGGATATCCAGTTAGTAGATGATGGTGGTGGTGAGTTCTTAGTATTACAATCACCACACGTGTTTTACGTCATATTTATTCGAGAATTCCGAATCTTCTCCTTCTAGGTGCTGATATAAGAGAAAATGATGGAATTTATTCAAGATACTTTGTCGATTACTCTGGTCAAGGAAGATACTCCGTACAAGTACGTGGTGTGAAACAAATTGCAACTATTATTTAACTTTTAGTTAATAATTAAGTTATTACAATTACAGATTCAAGTCAGTTACACTAATGATTCAGTTCCAACTGCAGCAACTGGGTCAAAAGCTAATTACCGACCAGGAGTTATCACCAGTGATGGTATGATATTTAAAGTTATTTGGGCTTCATTTTCCATAAGTTTTCGTTTCAAATTTCGAATTTCACGAATGCCTTTGTTTAGTTAATTTCTATGAATATGAGATGTCGATTATGCAGTAGCCTTGAAATTAATCGAATGGTCTCTTATTGCGGTGATTTTCTTAATAAATATGCTATATCATTTTTTATGCTGTCACATAGACATGTATTATATTCGTGTTCACAAATAGAGACATTCTATAAAAAATGAACGTGTTTGCAAATATTCAAACACAGCGTATACCAGCCTATTGAAAAAGATGTTTAAAATTGTTGACAATCTAAATATGTTGTACTCGAAGTTAAATACAACTAGAAGACCCTAGGAAAGACCTATTAATTTGCTAAATCGGGGAGAAGGAAATTGGGAAATAACTGAACTTCTCTGCAACATGCTTAGCACGTGTGTTCTCTCACATACTGTCTGGCTGTCGTGCGATAGAATTATCGAACTGGTCACTTGCCATCTCGCATATATTACGACACCGATTACAATAGAACTCCCGCTGCAGCTTCTAATTGGACACTCTCTGCTATGGCACTGATTTACGCAAAATCGCAAACCATAAACCGTTTGTATATTATTTTCGATTCGTGCTGTTAAACTAGCTAACAAAAATCGCTCCAATTTAAACAGGTTCGGTTGAAATAAATCCTAGTGGTGCCAATGATCCAGGACGCACAGAAGTTGTCGGTGTTGAGTCAAAAGAGATCGGAGAATTTTCGAGAGTTGCGTCTACTGGCAGTTTTACTTACCCTGGGTAAACTTCTATCTGATATGTAACAAATGTTTTTTTTAATATTCATACAATACATGCTGTGTACCAATAACTGTAATATACAGTATCTGGATTAAATAGTGTTGTCAAGGTTTTAGTGATTTTAACATGTTTTAATAGTGGTAGCTCACCTTTCTCGTCTCCTGCTGATAACTATCCGCCGAGCAGAATCACCAATGCTAGAGTTTACCAAAACGATCTTGAAGATTTTACGAAGGGAGTGGTGTTGGCGTTCACTGCCCCTGGTAACGATTATGACTCAGGGGTAGGTGAGTTCCTAACTTTGGTCTTAGATAAGACGTCGCCGGAATAAGTCTCGTGCAATTATGATTGCTGTCAACAAAAACTCAAAATTACATCTGGCCAATAATAATTTGTATAAACTGTGACCTCTAAAGGTCAGTAATGCACCATAGGCGGACGTCTAGTTAGCTCAATGGTATCATCTACCCTACTGATTCCCATGTGCATTGTATATACTTTGTAGTTCATCTCGAATTCTAACCCCTATATTAAGGCCCATATCCACATTGAACCTGAGCTAAACCACTGAATAATTCCCCAACCCCCTCCAACAAACACTGAAAAAATTAAATATTGTTTCGTGACATTTATTCCGGCCCCTTGTAAATCCCGTATATTATCCGATTCGCCTGTCCGAAGTACCCAACCTTTTTTTGCATTAAGCATCTGGATATGACATTCGATATACATTTGGAGATCCGTCAAGTTTACTATCAAACTTCAACGAAAATAAAAACGTAAGTCAGACAGATGTCATATCAGGGAATCTTACGAATCCTCTTCCTGCTGGGAGCATGGAATCATTTACGTTTAACATGTCTCCATTGACAATTTACGAAAATTCTGTAAGGTATATTTCAAGCATTGTGATGTTATATCGTTGTTAACGTTTGGTCTCACTTCATTGTATGTATACTGTTTTAACAGGTTGAGTGTTGCAGTTCGAGCTTATGATGATAGTTTGAATTTTGCTGAACCATCTAATGTGGCTGTGATGAATTTCTTCTTCAAAGCCCTTCCACTTTCATTCAATACAACAATACAACCTAATACAGCCTCTGCTGCTAATTCTACTGAGATTCCAACGAAAATGATAATAAGCACTACCACCACTCAAATTCCTTGCGACAAATGTGATCCCAATACCGAACTGTATATGATATTGATGGTGTCGTTCGCTGCTTTGAGTTTTGCTCTTTGTAAGTACACATGTTTTCACATCTTAGTTCCAGCGTAACCTAATCCTAATTTGACATTAAGGGTGGAATGCAAAACGTCAGTTGTAGTTTACCAATTGTTCGATCTAAAAATAACAAAGTTTGGTGCAGCAGCTTAGTTCCGTGGTTTTTTGGCATCACTGTAGAACTGCTTTGACTTCACATTGGAAATACTACTTACAGGAGGGACCGCTGGGAGGTAACTGTCATCCTTCGTTAGCCACCAACCAGGTTAACTTATCGGTCCTTTAGGTTTTTGCAATCCACCCTCAATGATATTGAAGTAATAGTATAAAATGATTTGGATTTATTTGGTTTTGTTCTTAAACTTTTTCCCATATGCAGTATATACATTTCCAGTTAGCTAAATTTAACACTTGAACAGAGACAGTTGCATGTACTGTATTTACATTAGTATGTATTTAATGAAATTCAACTTCTACATCACCTCCTAGTGGCTGCCGTTATTGTATTATCCATTTGGCTGAGCAAGGTCAACAAACATGCAAAGTATGTAGAAAAGTTATCACTATATGGTGAACGCAACCCATATGACTCGGAACTGGAGATGTGGAAGTCACCGTCCAATAATTATGAAATGAAAACTGAACCGAAGAGGGTCATTCCTGTACTTTCTAAATCAACTAAAGATGGAATGCCGGTTATAGCCTATATTCCAGAAGAGAATACGAGGGTAATTACACCCAAAGCCAGCTTTCACGGTCTTGATTTTTGAACTCAATCACTTATATATATATATATAATGAATATATTTGTTTATCACTATCACTGTTATTATATACCATGTTCAATTTCACCTCCTGAAGTTTACCAATATTGAATAAGTAATTGAATGTGTACAATATTATCATTCATGATGCAAAACGATATAGTTATGCTTACAGATATGTGAAGATACACTATACGTTATTTTTTTTGTATGTATATTTTTAAAAAAATGATATAGACTTTATATCTCATCTCTTTGGGTACACATTTGTTTTCATAAACCCTATCATGAGATATAATTACGAATGATATAATATTATAAAACGAATGTATCGACGACTACTTAACTTAAACTTCAAATACCAAAGCCTAAACTTGTTGAAATTGACCTTGATAAAAAATACCCTGCAGCAAATTTAAAATGACGATCATCTCTTAAAAATGTTCTGTTGGAATTAATTACGATCCAGGATGAATCAATGTTTACACCTGAAATAAATACAGAAATATCAGGTGTACAGCAATGTGTATAAAGACCTAACTTTATGACCGATTCCTCAGAATAAAGAACTAAACAAGTAATATGTGTAATCAGTAATCAGACAAACATATAAACCTGGTATTGCAACGTATTTTGCGTTTTTTGACCTCGCTGTGTAAATATATAAGATATATATGGTACCTGAAATATCAATATTGCGTAGTTTCTGTTGAAGGTAAGTTCCCCATTTTGGAAAAAGAAAACTTACAGGCGTTCTTTCTAACCAACAATCCCTAACTTCAACATTTACTTTACTTAATTATTAACAGTGTTGTATTGACTTCTGTCACAAGTTCTTTTGACTTGACTTAAGCCGTCTGACTGAACCGATTCGATTTAATTCTAGTCTATAATATCTACACTCAGATCTAAACTGAGAATTGAGTATATGTTCTCATTTGAACTACATAACTCAGTATTCTTTGCGAATATTTTTAAGTCAACATGAAGATCAAATTATTTTATCAATGACTCGTTCCGAATTCATTCGAGTCATTTCGGTTTTGACTTTACTTAAGTTGATCCTCAACCCAGATCAATTTATTACAACACTGGAAGGTTAACTAAATGATATCACAAAATATTTCATTATACCGTCAGCAATTTCACATTGATATTTCTCAACCAAGGGCTTTGCCATATAAATTATGATATATTACAGGTGATGTAATATAATGTGAGTTTGTTCAGTAAAGCAAATGTATCGAATCAATATTGTTTATCATTTAAATGTATTGTCTGAATTATCGTCTAAAGACACTTTGTACCTGCTGATAAGATTCCCTCGATTCATCCGTATGTTTATTTTGAGGCATTTACATAGCTATTGTTCATTACTATCCTTCTGTGCGTACCGGTAATTAAAACACTGGAATGAAGAACCTAACATCATATTTGGACTAAACAAATTATACGTATGATATCTGATATTTTACATGAAATAATAAACACATGTATGAAGACTAAACTGCGAATTTGAGATTTGAGTAACGATAAATGTTTCCAATGATTTAACATTAACACAACCCGCTTACTGCTTATAATGAGAACCCACAGGTCCAATGAGTTGTTTAACAATGTCTTTTTAACAAACCCAACAGTTTCACTTTTAGCTTTTACTTCCTTTTTCTTATCTCCCTGTATCAATATTGACAAAATTGATTGCACATAAGCAACCTCATATATAAAAAGGTTGGCAATTAACTCTTCTGTTTATTTTCAAGGTAATTTTTCATGAAGACGACGAGATGAAGTTATCGTATGTATTTGGACTTTTATTCTCCTTGGGAGCAATTGTACATAGACTGGAAGGCTTGGTGACTTTAAACGCCAACGGATACAGCGACATCCTTATTGCCATCAACCCTGAAATTCCCGAAAGTCAGGAATTACTGGATGCTATCCAGGTAGGATAAGATAATTTTCAATGTTGTGAGCTTTGTTAACAAAAAAACTTATTTGCTAAATATATTCTAATCAGAATTTGGAGCTTGAATGCTAATGATTTTATAAAAAAGAATATTGCTTCTATAAATGAAATCTAAATGAGCCCCAGATTAAAATTCATCATTCATCGAATTATTCCATGGAGTGTGTTTGGTTTCTTACGCATTTCTATGTTTGTTGAAAGGAATCATGGACGAATGCATCTCGTGACTTGCACATAGCAACAGACTTTCGTGCATATTTCAAAGATATTACTATTCTTCTACCAAAAACATGGACGAATATTCCGCGTAATCCAGCAACTAAGCAAAAATACAATTCGGTAATAAATCTTCTAAACCTCATGTAGTGATAGTTGTGTATTGTGTAATATTTTTTGGGTAAATATTTTTGTCAAGGCTGATGTCGTTGTGGCTATGCCTAGTCCAGCGTATGGTAATGCTCCATATACCATGCAGTACGGAGGGTGTGGCGTCACCGGTGAATATATTCATCTCACACCAGCGTATTTACTCAATGAATCGTCTATATATGATTACGGACAGAGAGGTAATACTAAAAATACGTAATAAAGTAATACTGGCCTGTTACTGGGAATAATATAATATCAACATGGATAAAAAATTCGATCGATTGTCTAAGACGGTAGTTTTTTGTTCATAAAAACGTTGAAACTATGAAATTAACTTAGATCTGTTTCATTATAATGCGTATAGTATGAAACAATGATTTGATTTCTATTCCAGGAAAAACAATTGTGCACGAATGGGCACATTATCGCTGGGGGACGTTTGATGAAACATCGAATGAGTTTCCATTTTACCTGGATGAGAGCGTTCAATACGGCAACGGCCCAATACAAACAGTGTATGTAAAATTCATAATAATATACATGTTTATTGATAAATTTAATAGCAAAAAAATAAGAAATAAATATATAAAGCTTATTTTCATAATTTCTGGGTTGTGAATTTTATGCAGGTGCCCCAAAGGTGTATACGGTGAGGTGATTAACTCGGAAACCGGACGCGGTTGTGGAACTGCAGATTTGGATCCCGATACATTGTTGTATCCTGATAAATGTGTGTTTATTCCGTATGAATCTAACTTCCAGAGTTCAATTCTAGATAGTTCAATCATGGGATATCAATATATGGAACAGGTGATAATGGAATACACAGAGATTAGAATTTTGTATTCGATCTCTTGACATTTTTTTTAAATGTTCAGGTTTCTACATTCTGCCGAAATGAATCGGGGATTAACCAACATAATAAAGAGGCACCTAATGATCAAAACCGATTCTGTGATTTCAAAAGTACATGGGAAGTAATAATGGAATCTGAAGATTTCCAAAATAACAATAATCTGCCCAATCAAGGAGTTGATACTACTCCCACTTTCAACATCGTTGGAGTTCAAACTGGTCAAAGATACGTTTTGGTTTTGGATGTTTCTGGGAGTATGTCTGGGGTAAGTCGCAAATATTCTTGGTAGGCAGATGAAAAATGCATTCCCCATAGACACATGAATGTTAGGCCTGGGGGTTGTTAAAAGATAAAGTTTTTCCTCTAGGGACATGTTTGGGGGAGTAGCCTGGCTAGTCTTTTAACAATGATAACTCTCGTTTATATATGTTGTTGCAGGATAGAGTGGTGCAAATGGGAACAGCATCATACTCGTTTATAGACAATGTGCCAGAAAAGAGTTTTGTGGGTATGGTGGAATTTTCAACAGATGCTTTCATACTGAGTGATCTAAGAGAAATTAAAAGTAAAAGTGACAGAGAATATTTGCAAGATCTGATTCCAACAGCAGCCGTGGGAGGTACTAGTATTGGTGACGGTATTGATTCTGGCATGAAGGTTAGTTAATCATAAATAAAACGTTACTGGTTCAAGTCTGGTACTGTGTCAGCATATTGTATCTCTACATTATGACATATACCGTTTAGATATATCAATAATACTAACTTTGTTTATCAACAATCAAAGGTACTTGAAGAAGGCGGTGCAGACCCAGCAGGTGGATATATAATGGTGTTAACTGATGGTGGAGAAAACGAACCCTTATATATTACAGATGTTCAAGATAATGTTATCGATAAGGTCTAACTGTGATACTGTTTATTATTCTAGTCGCTCTTTGAATTTAAACAAATTGTGAATTGAACGTATTTTCTATCTTTCTTTGTAACAGAATGTGATAGTGGATTCGATCTTCTTTCATACATATCAAAATGATATTTTGGCAAATCTCTCAATAAATTCAGGAGGAAAGTGGTTTTTTGCAGATGATGGTCTTGAACTTCTAGCTGCTTTTTTAGAATTATCACAAGCAGATGATGGAGATGTAACAGATATGACTTTTCAGGTAATATTTATATAAATATAAATTGTATACCAGAATAATTCCTCTGTTTAAGCCAAAAATGAATGATCTCGTGTCTACTATATTTTCAGATTCAAAGTGTTTCATTCACCGTGAGCTACGGAGAAAACTATTCATCCTCTGTAGTAATTGATTCTACCATTGGCCTTAACACTGTTTTCACTTTTACTTGGTCACAATACTCGGATGCACCAAATATCATTATCAGAAGTCCCGATGATTGCTTTTACACGAATTCTAACAGCCCCGGATCCTTGTGTACTACTGCCTCCATTGCTGAAGCATCCGGAACCTACAAGACGTTACGTTTTACCATTCCTGGCATAGCGCAGGTTTGTATTTTTCTGTACGGTTTAACGACAACAAATTAACTTGACTCAACTTAATTAAATCATGAGTGTGTACTGTAACAGGGTGTACTAGGAAAAATTGTCTGAAGTGCGGTGCTATTGCAACAATTTTATTTTTTTGCTCGTATAAATTAAAATACTCAAGGCAATGCTCTTAAAAGAAATTCTGCCGGGTACCAAATACCTTACACACCCGCACCGCAACAGCTAGGCACAATTGGTTATCATCAACTACAAAATGAGAAATTTACAGTAGTCTATCAATATTGTGCAATTCTGATACTTGCAGACTGGTGTATGGACATACACGGTCACCCCATCTACTAATTATGAACAAGACATAAATGTGGTGATAACTTCAATGGCTGCTGAAAAAGATGTTGATCCTATCATTGTCACTTCAGGCATGAGTAGTACTGATGTATCTGGTACTAATCCGGCTGTTGTATACGCCCAGGTAGAATATACTCGTAATTTCTAAAATAATTGTAATCTTTATTCCACTCATATAAATCCTCTTGATAAAGGTTACTCAAGGATACAATCCCATTCTCGGCGCAACAGTTTTCGCAGTAATAGATCGTCCGTCTGGCGGGCCTGAAACTATACAGCTTCTTGACAATGGTGCAGGTAGGTGGTTTTGTATTGCTGTGCACATCCAACATGTTATAAGAACATTGTGCTGACTCGTAAACATTTGAAAAAAGCATATTATACTTCCGTGTTAATTTTACATTTGTTTGGTTTCATATTGATTACGCTTAGGATCCGATATACGAATCAATGATGGAGTATACTCGAGATATTTCACAAACTTCACTGGTCCCGGAAGATACTCTGTTCGAGTAATGCATATTTTCATTTACTGTGGTGGTGATATTCTGTGATGGAATGAGGTAGTAAATAATTTCCGATTATTTTTATCAGGTTGAAGTGAGTCATACAAACAGTACTGCTGTGACTAGAAGAATATCATCAGGCTCAAGAGCAAATTACCGAGGAGGAGTGATTAAAACTGATGGTGAGTTAGCAGCATGGCTTTACTGAATGCCTTTAAGCAAACCATAAAAAATATATGCATATGATTGATAATATGTAAATAATTACAAGATTATACCTATCATGCAATAGCAATACACTTAAATTTTTAGAAATCCGGATCAAGCCGGTATATATAATTAAATCCGTTTTTATCCACCCGTAATATTGCTTAATGAAAGCGATCCCAATATCTCAATTAATCTGTGTTTCATAGTTGCAACCTTGATATAATTTTAGGAACATTTGAAAGCAATCCAAATGGAGCAAAAGATGCCCAAGCAACTGCTACAGGAAGCGCGGGTGTTGAATCTGCTGATATTGGTGAATTTTCAAGAGTTGTTTCTAGCGAAGGATTCAGCTATACACCACCACCATCTGGGTGAGATGCAAAAATCCTAATTTATTCTAATCATTTGTTAATACTAACATATGTTTTTTCAATTTGCAAATGAAGAACCGCTACGGATGTGTTCCCTCCCAACAAAATCATAGATATGCACTCACAACAAAACGACCTTGAAGATTTTACCAAAGGAGTAGTGCTTATGTTTACAGCCCCTGGAAATGATTATGATACAGGAACAGGTGATACATTTCTATTTATTCAATTATAAAAAAAGAAAGGGGATAATGAAAGCAAGAAAGCAGAGTGTTTTGTCAAATTGTGACATTCTAATAACCGTGATTAAAGTTAAGCAGTATTCTAGACAAGCAACCCAAGTCGATCCATTCACTTATGATCGTTGATGAGATAAATAAACCATTGTGATATAAGGATGATGCCTATTAGATGACACTTTGCATTTAGCCTCACGATATGACATCCACTACACATTTGACGATCCAACATCTCTAGTTACCAACTTCGATCTTAAAACAATTATCACTGATTCTGATGTTATTCATGGAAGTTTGAACAACCCACTGCCGGCTGGAAATCCCGAGACTATTATCGTCCGTACACCTGGACTTCCGAAAAATAATGATTCCATAAGGTTAGTACCAATAAGTAGTAGAAATAACTGTGTGCTTTGATATTGGTTCTGATCTTTATAACTTTGCTAGATTGTCGTTTGGTCTCCGCGCTTATGATGAATATGGAAACGTTGGTGACCCCTCAAACGTTGCAACGATGAGTTTTTTTATTACTCCGGTAGTACTGGCAGCAACAACGACTACTAGCACTACTGACCCCTCGCCAGTAGTTTGCGAAGAATGCTCGGAATGCGAGAAATGTGATCCCAACACCGATCTCTACATGATTTTAATGGCGACATTTGGTGCATTGACACTTACATTTAGTAAGTATCATTTTACCCCTGACGTAAAGACCTCTAGAAAACTACGGAAATTAACAAGTTTATATTTTCAGTTGCGTGTGTTATTATGCTTTCCATATGGCTTAGCAAAGTTAATAAGCAATATAAAAAAATGACGAGACAAGCGCTCAGGGGAAAAGATAATCCAAATAATCAACAACTTGATGATTGGGAAGCATCGACGTCTGTATCCAGAAACGCTAAACCGGGGCAGAATCGAGTCGTTCCTGTGCTTACTATGTCGACTAAAGACGGCAAGCCAGTGATAGCTTATGTTCCAGAAGATCAGAAATCGAGCACTTCAATGATACCACGTGCTAACCCGTACTCTCTTGAATTTTAAATTCATTATTTTTTTACAGTATATGATCCTTTCTCTGCCATAATTCTGCTGTAGGTAACCAGATAGTATTCTGGTGAAATATTGTTAACTGAACGTCAGATGTGTACGATGAGTATATATTATAAATACATTACATTACAGGGTTCAAGAAATTTTGTACCGTGATCGTGATTTTAAGCAAACAATTTAACAAATAGCCCGATAATAAATAGTTCATCGAATTATTTTACAGAACAGAAGGTTTGGTTCAACCAACGTAAATATTGCTCTCGGCTTTCAATACGAAATATTAAATTATCCTTCCATGGAAAGGATCATATACAGAATATACACACACATATATATATATATATGCATAGCATTTAACAATAAATTTGTTTCAAGTGTGATTTTGTAGGTAGATTATCCAACATTAGAAATTTTTCATACCTATATGTATGTACCTCATGTATTCAAATGTATATCAGGAATATTAATAGTCGTTTGATTGTACCATGAAAATACTTTAAGCAATACAATTGTGAATATAGATATACATTAGCGATTAGTCGTTGTTAGGATCAGGCTTTCTCCAGACTGAACAAGACAAATTTGCGAATGAATAACGTATGAATTGTGTACCGTAATTATTGATTTTCAAATGAAAATCTTTGCTATGGACAAACATATAAATCATTCCCAGGGACTGCACGAAAGTAGATTTCTTAGTTGTTGACTTTGGCAAAGGTAGATTATCTTTCCCTAGTAGGTTTGTTAAAGCAACGAGACTGAAGAAAATATTTGTCCGCTCACTTTGCCGACAATATTGTGCCTGTAGTATTTCTTCTCACAGTTTTATTACTTCCCGATTATTATTCTCATTATTCCCGATATTTTTCTCCACTTCTGAAGCTTGAGGCTGATTATTTTTTAATTATTAGTTTTTCAAATTTTACCGCCTTCCTGTCTGGTGATCTCCGAGATTTCAATTATTGTAAAATCTGTGTTGTGTTCGACACGTCTACACAGAACAAGCACTTTACNTATTACGCTGTATAGTCATTGTCTACAGCGAAGCCCTATAGTAGGTTATACGCGTTTTAGCTCCTGAGAATATTTTTGTGTTTGTTTTCATTGAGGTATTCTGTATAAAAATAGATTTTATTTTTGTTACAGAGCGACTAGAGATACATTTAGTACCAGAGTATTAAACTGCAGTACCGTTTTAAAAACAAACCTTCCTCTCTAAAGTTTCGTGCTTTTAACAACATTCAATAGTTTTGGGTTGCCTACTTTGTAATCACTACTTTACCTTGCGGGTCAACTGCCCTGGAACAAAGATGAAGGTTGGTATTAGTATTATCGCTGATTTGTAGAAATTAACTCTTTATTGTTTGTTCAAATGACGTTCAGGATCCACAAGACACACAAACCGTAGAAGCGAATGATTCGATCGGCAATGCCTTCGGTGAAGTGGCAGATGAAATCTTCGGCGTACATGAAGCGTCGAACAATGTCTGAGGCGCCCGAATACTGCAAAACACTTAGATGGTGAATAAATTATAATTTTGTTTTGGTTAGGGGCGGTTCATATTGCAAGATATATATATAGAATATTTTGTTGAATCTTGAAAACTAACTACAGGCTTTGTGATATGTTTTACAACATGCAGTGGCGCTTCATACTTCATACATAATCTGTTCCAGGAGGCCCCTCGAACTATGAATTGTTCGAAGTCCGAATCAGTTATCCGTATTATAAGTATTGGGAAGTGAATTAATTTGTTCCCAGACCATATCTGATATTTAAATGAGATAGTAAACAAATTCGAGTAGCAATAAATATCTCCAACGTTAAAATTAACACAGCCCAGGTGGTAACCGCCGCTTGCTGATTATCATGGCGACCGATAGGTTCGTTTATAATTAGTTATTTAATGAGGATGGTGTTGTTTTTACAAACACAACAGTCTCACTTTTAGTTTGATACTTTCTTTTTTCTTATCACCTTGTATCAATATTGACGAAAAATGATTGCGCTTATGAGACGCCATATATAAAAAAGTTGGTACTTAACTATCAAGTTCATTTCCAAAGTAATTTTCCATGTTGACGACGTAATGAAGGTGTTTGGACTCGAATGGATACAGCGATATCCTAATTTCCATCAATCTCGGGGGTCTCGAAAGTCAGGAATTGCTTGATGCTATCCAGGTATAATATGATAATTTTTGGGGCTGTTAGTTGAAAGCTATGCTGAAAAAATATTTCTCAACTTTGACTCGGTAAATTTGTAATACCGCTCAATCTGATTTAAAGCGAAATAAATTGTGGATCAAAATTAGATTTGGCTAAAATGAATTCGAAAATCTTTTTCGAATTCATCCACAATACTAATGACAAATGTTTGTTAGGAATTGATTTTATTCCGAGAATATTGCTTCTATAAATGAAACCTGAATGAGCACCAGATGAAGATTCATCAATCTTCAAATTATTCCATGGAGTATAATAGGATCCTTACGGATTGTTTTTTGTTTGTTTGAAGGAATCGTGGACGAATATTTCGCGTAATCCAGCGACTATGCGACAATACAATTTAGTAATAAATCCTCTGAACATAATGATTATTGTGAATAGTCTAATATTGCCGTTTTTTGTCAAGGCCTTTTGTATGGTAATATTCCATACACAATATAGTACGGAGGATGTGGCGTTACCGGTGAATATATCCATCTCACACAAGAGTATGATAAATCTTGTAGCAAAAAAGATGTAATAAGTAAAGGAGGTATTTTACTGCTCACGTGCTCACTGATGGATATGAAAATGTTGATCCAGCGATATTCATACCACCATCGTTGATAGCGTAATGATAATTCTTAATCAGTTATTCCTCAGTGTCCATATAACTCAACATATTTCTTTTTATGTAGACTGAACCATCGCTCGAAAATTTATCGACTACCACAGGCGGTAACTGGTTTACTGCTGGTAATGTCAAGACGACACATTTAATTAATGCATTCAATGAGATATCAGAAGTTGATGATGGAGATTTCAACAGCATGACCTTCCAGGTATAAAGTCTTCAATTACATACGAAAGTTATACAGGGTTTGCTGTTGATGTTTACTGCCCTAGTAACGATTATGACTCAGGGGTAGGAGAGTCTCTAACTTTGGTTCCTAACACCTGAATAATATCCCCAAATAATGTATGAATATTGTCTCGCGACATTTATTCCTGCCCTTGCAAATACTATCAACCTGTTTCTGCATTCAGCATCTGGATATGACATTCAAAATACATTCGAAGATCCATCAAGTTTACTGTCAAACCTCAACGAAAATAGGAACGTGAGTCAGACAGATGTCAATAGGAACTTGGAATCCTTTACGTTTAACACGATTCGATTGACAGTTGACGAAGATTCTGTAAGGTAAATTTCAAATATTGCGATGTATAGTCATTGCTAGCGTTTGGTCTCACTTCACTGCGTGTATACTCTGTGATGAATTTTTTCTCCTTCAAAGCCTTTCCGCTCTTACCCAATCGAACCTCTGCTGCCAATTCTACTGAGATTCCAACGAAAATGATGATGAATACTACCACCACTCAAATTACTTGTGACAAATGTGATGCGGAACTGTATATGATATTGATGGTGTCGTTCGGTGCTTTGAGTTTTTCCCTTTGTAAGTACACATGTTTTCACATCTTAATTCCAGCGTAACCTAATCTGACATTAAGAGGGCAATGCAAAAAGCCGCTGGGTGGCAGCTGCCATCCTTTGTTAGCCTTCAATCAGGATAACATTTCGGTCCTTTTAAGTTTTTGCAATCTAGCCTAAATAATATTGAAGTAATAGTATAAAATGATTTGGATGTATTTTTTTTGTTTAAACTTTTTTCTATATGCAGTATATACATTTCCAGTTAGCCAATTTCACACTTGAGCAGATGCAGATGCAGATGCACGTACAAGATTTGTATTAGTATGTATTTAATGGAAATCAATTTCTACATCACCTAGTGGTTCTCGTGATTGTGTTATCCATTTGACTGAGCAAGATCAACAAACATGCAAAGTATGTGGAAAAGTCATCACTACGTGGTGAGTGCAACCCATATGACTTAGAACTGGGGACGTGGGAGTCACCCTTCCATAATTATGAGATGAACTCTGAACCAAAGAGGGTCATTCCTGTACTTTTCAAATCAACTAAAGATGGAATGCCGTTATAGCAGATTGGTTACAAATGTGTGAAGGTACACTATACGTATTTTTTAAAGATTTCTAAGATGATATAGACTATATGTCTACAGGAACACAGTATAATAAGATATAATCATGTATGATATAAGGACCTAACTTTATGATCGATTCCTCAGAACAAAGTACTAAACAAGTAAAATCTGTACATCATATTTGTGTATGATATGTAAGTTGTTCACAATGTAGATCCCAGTATTTTATTTAAGATTGTTTGCTCAGTATTCAGACAAACATATTCCTGGTATTGTGACGCCTTTTGCGTTCTTCGACCTGCCTGTGTAAATATATAAGATAGATATGGTACCTGAAATATCAATATTGCGTAGTTATTGTTGAAGTTCCCCACATTGGAAACAAGACTTACAGATGTTTATTCTAACCAACTTGAACACTACTTAATTATTAACTGTGTTGTATTTACACTTCTGTCACAAGTTCTTTTGACTTGACTCAAGTCGTCGGACTGAACGGAATCGACTCGATTCTAGTCTGTAATATCTAGTGACTCGACTTTACTTGAGACTTGAATCTAAACTGAGAATTGAGTATATGTTCCCATTTGTACTATGTTACTTGCAAAACCAATGTTTTAAGATTACCACAACCCGCCTGCTGCATATAATGACAACCAACAGTTTCATTTTCAGTTGATCCTTTTTTCTTATCTTCTTGTATCAATATTGACAAAAACTGATTGCGCAAATGAGACACCATATATATATAAAAAGGTTGACTATTAACTCTTTGGTTTATTTCCAAGGTTTTTCATGTGACGACGAAATGAAGTTATCTTATGTGTTTGGACTTTTAATCTTCTTGGGAGCAATTGTACATAGACTGGAATGCTTGGTGACTATAAACGCGAACGGATACAGTGGTATCCTAATTGCCATCAACCCCGAGGTTCCCGAAAGTCAGGAATTGCTTAATGCTATCCAGGTAGGATATGATAACTTTTAATGCTGTGAGTTAAAAACTTTTTCGACTAGACTATGTAATTGTGATTTGATTTTGAGAGCGAAACAAAATAGTGGATCGAAAATAGATATTTGCTAAATATATTCTAATCAGAATTTGGAGCTTGATTGCAAATGAATTCTTAAAAATAATATTGCTTCTATAAATCAAATCTAAATGTTTCCGGATAAAGATTGATTCTTCATCAAATTATTCCATGGAATATATTAGGATTCCTACGCATTGTTTTTTGTTTGTTTGAAGGAATCATGGACGAATGCATCTCGTGCCTTGTACCTTGCAACAGACTATCGTGCATATTTCAAAGATATTACTATTCTTCTACCGAAAACATGGACGAATATTTCACGTAATCCAGCGACTGTACAGAACTACAATTTGGTAATAAATCCTTCGAACCATAACATAGTAATAGTTGTGAATTGTGTTAATACAAAATAACATTTTTTGTGTGAATGTGTTGTCAAGGCTGATGTCGTTGTGGCTATGCCTAGTCCAGCGTATGGTAATGCTCCATACACCATGCAGTACGGAGGATGTGGCGTTGCCGGTGAATATATTCACCTCACACCAGAGTATTTACTCAATGAATCGTCTGTATACGATTACGGACAAAGAGGTAATCATAATAGGAATATGTTATAAAATGATACTGGCCTGTTGCTGTGACTGTTATATTGTCAACATGGATGAAATATTCGATCGCATAGCATAGCTCATATGAGCGATGAATCAGTAGCGCTAACATTTGCTCATAATATTAACTATGATTTATTATATATTGCAGGAAAAACAATTGTGCATGAATGGGCACATTATCGTTGGGGGACGTTTGATGAAACATCGAATGAGTTTCCATTCTATCTGGATCTGAACGTTGCATATAACAATGGCCCAGTACCAACAGTGTATGTAAAAATTATAATAACAGTTGATAATCATTTGTTCAGAGGTCTGAAATCTGAAAACCCCCGAAATCCGAAAAAGTGATCATCATGGTGTCATTGACAAATAAATGTTGACTTATTTTAGTTTTCATTTTATTTACCTGTAATCATATTCAATGTTTTGTTTTTATACCTTAACACAATCCCTGTATAGTAAAAAATCATTTACAAATGAGTTTTTTTTATGTATAAGGGACCAACCAAGGGCAACAAAAACATGAAAAAGGGCCCGCTTAGTTATAATAAATAAAAATATTTTGAAATCCAAAAATAATCCGGTATCTGTAACACTCGAATTTCGGATTCTCAACTGTATTATATATTTTTTGATAAATTTTATAGGAGATGAAATAGGTAAAAATCTATAAATTCGTATTTCAAAATTTCTAGATTGTTAATTTTACACAGGTGTCCTAAAAGTGTATACGGTGAGGTGATTAACTCGGAAACCGGTCGCGGTTGTGGAACAGGAGATTTGGATCCGGATACATTGTTGTATCCTGATAAATGTGTGTTTATTCCGTACGGATCAGATTTCCAGAGATTTGATCTAGATAGTTCAATCATGGGATATCAATATATGGAACAGGTGAAAAAGCGTGAGACCGATAAGAATGTCTTCTTCGACCTCTCGTTTTTTTTTTGAATGTTCAGGTTTCTACATTCTGCCGAAATGAGTCCGGAACTAACGAACATAATCAAGACGCACCGAATGATCAAAACCGATTCTGTGAGATGAAAAGTACATGGGAAGTAATAATGGAATCTGAAGATTTCCAAAATAACAACAATCCGCCCAATCCACAAATTGATACTACTCCCACTTTCAACATCGTTGGAGTTCAAACTGGTCAAAGATACGTTTTGATTTTGGATGTTTCCGGGAGTATGCAAGGGGTAAGACGCAATTATTCTCGGTAGGCAGATGAAAAATACATTCCCCATAGACACATTAATGCTAGGCCTGGGGGTTGTTAAAAGATCAAGTTTTTCCTCAATGGACATGTTTGGGGGAGTAGTCTGGCTAGTCTTTTAACAATGATAACTCTCGTTCATATATGTTTTTGCAGGATAGAGTGGTGCAAATGGGAACAGCAGCATACTCGTTTATAGACAATGTGCCAGAAAAGAGTTTTGTGGGTATGGTGGAATTTTCAACAGATGCTTCAGTACTGAGCTATCTGAGAGAAATTAAGAGTAAAAGTGACAGAGAATATTTGCAAGATCTGATTCCAACAGCAGCCGTGGGGGGTACTAGTATTGGTGACGGTATTGATTCTGGCATGAAGGTTAGTTTATCATAAATAAAACATTACTGGTTCAAGTCTGGTACTGTGTCAGAATATTGTACCTCCACATTACGACCTTTACCGTATAAATATATCAATAATACTAACTTTGTTTATTAACAAATAAAGGTACTTGAAGAAGGCGGTGCAGACCCAGCAGGTGGATATTTAATGGTGTTTACTGATGGTGAAGAAAACACAGAATTATATATTATAGATGTTCAAGATGATGTTATCAATAAGGTCTAACTGTGATACAGTATATTATTCTAGTCACTCTTTGAATTTGAACAGATTGTGAATTGAACACATTTTCTTTCTTGTAACAGAATGTGATAGTGGATTCGATCTTCTTTTATACATATCAAAATGATATTTTGGCAAATCTCTCAATAAATTCAGGAGGAAAGTGGTTTTTTGCAGATGATGCTCTTGAACTTCTAACTGCTTTTTTAGAATTATCACAAGGAGATGATGGAGATGTAACAGATATGACTTTCCAGGTGATATTTATACCAAAATTAATTGCATAGCAGAATAATTTCTCGGTTTAAGCAAAAAATTGAATGATGTGGTGTCTGCTACTTTTTCAGATTCAAAGTGTTTCATTCACCGTGAGCTACGGAGAAAACTATACATCCTCTGTAGTAATTGATTCTACCATTGGCCTTAACACTGTTTTCACTTTTACTTGGTCAAAATACTCGGATGCACCAAATATCATTATCAGAAGTCCCGACGATTGCTTTTACACGAATTCTAACAGCCCCGGATACTTGTGTACTACTGCCTCCATTGCTGAAGCATCAGGAACCTACAAGACGATACGTTTTACCATTCCTGGCATAGCGCAGGTTTGTATTTTCTGTAGGGTGTAACGACAGCAAATTACCTTGCGATATGATGAAGTATTATTTTTGCTTTTACGTTATACACATAACAGGGTGTAATAGGAAGTGCGGTGCTATTGCAAAAATGCTATTTTTGGCTCCTATAAATTTAAATACCGAAGAAAATGCTGTTAAAAAATTCTGCTTGATACCAAATACTATATCCACCCGCACCTTAACAGCTAGGCCCAACTGGTTGTCCTCAAATATAAAATGACAAAATTATTACGCTATTGTGTAGAGTAGTCTATTAATGTTGTGTTATTCTGATACTTGCAGACTGGTGTATGGACATACACGGTCACCCCATCTACTAATTATGAACAAGACATAAATGTGGTAATAACTTCAATGGCTGCCGATAAAGATGTTGAACCTATTATTGTCACTTCAGGCATGAGTAGTACTGATGTATCTGGTACTAATCCGGCTGTTGTATACGCCCAGGTAAAATATTTTCCTAATTCCTAAAATAATTATAGTCTTCATTCCACTTATATAAATCCTCTTGATAAAGGTTACTCAAGGATATAATCCCGTTCTCGGCGCAACAGTTCTAGCAATAATAGATCGTCCGAATGACGGCCCTGAAACTATACAGCTTCTTGACAATGGTGCAGGTAGGTGGTTTTGTATTGCTGTGCACATCCAACATGTTATAAGAACATTGTGCTGACTCGTAAAGATTTGAAAAAAAGCATATTATACTTCCGTGTTAATTTTACATTTGTTTGGTTTTCACATTTATTACGTTTAGGATCCGATATACGAATCAATGATGGAGTATACTCAAGATATTTCACAAACTTCACTGGTCCCGGAAGATACTCTGTTCGAGTAATGCATATTTTCATTCAATGTGGTTGTGATATTCTGTAATGGAATGAGGTAGTACATAATTTCGATTATTTTTATCAGGTTGAAGTGAGCCATACAAACAGTACTGCTGTGACTAGAATATCCTCAGGCTCAAGAGCAAATTACCGAGGAGGAGTGATTAAAAGTGATGGTGAGTTAGCAGCTTCGCTTTACTGAATGCCTTGAAGCAAACCTTAAAAAAATATATGCATATAATTGATAATATGTATACTGTATAGATGATATACTTATTAAAAAAAACTTATTAACCACCATTAATAATACTGCATGAAAGCGATCCCAATATGTTGAATAATCTGTGTTTCATGGTTGCAACCTCGATATAATTTTAGGAACATTTGAAAGCAATCCAAATGGAGTGAAAGATGCCCAAGCAACTGCTACAGGAAGCGCAGGTGTTGAATCTGGTGATATTGGAGAATTTTCAAGAGTTGTTTCTAGCGGAGGATTCAGCTATACACCACCACCACCTGGGTGAGATGCAAAAATCCTGCAATGATTTATTCTTAATCGTTTGTAAATACTAACATACTTTTTTTTCAATTTGCAAATAAAGAACCGCTACGGACGTGTTCCCTCCCAACAAAATCATAGATATGCACTCACAACAAAACGACCTTGATGATTTCACCAAAGGAGTAGTGCTCATGTTTACAGCCCCTGGAAATGATTATGATTCAGGAACAGGTGATACATTTTTATTTATTTATTACAAGAAAAAAAGCAAGGAAGCAGAGTTTTTAGTTTAACTGTGACATTTTAATAACCGTAATTAAAGCTAAGCAGTATTCTAAACAAGCAACCCAAGTCGATCCATTCCCTTCTGATCCCGCCTATTAGATGACATTTTGCATTTAGCCTCACGATATGATATCCGCTACACATTTGATGATCCAACATCTCTAGTTACTGACTTCGATCTAAAAACAAATATCACTGACTCTGATGTTATTAATGGAAGTTTGAACAACCCCCTGCCGGCTGGAAATCCCGAGACTATTATCGTCCGTACACCTGGACTTCCGAAAAATAATGATTCCATAAGGTAAGTTCCAATAAGTAGTAAAAATAACTGTGTGCTTCGATATTGGTTCTGATCTTTAGAACTTTGCTAGATTATCGTTTGGTCTCCGCGCTTATGATGAATATGGAAACGTTGGTGACCCTTCAAACGTTGCAACGATGAGTTTTTTTATTACTCCGATAGTACTGGCAGTTCCAACGACAGCAGCAGTAATAACTACTATCACTACTGATGCGCCGACAACAACAACAACAGCAACTACCACTCCGGCAGTAGTTTGCGAACAATGCTCGGAATGCGAGAAATGTGATCCTAACACCGATCTTTACATGATTTTAATGGCGACATTTGGTGCATTGACACTTACATTTGGTAAGTATCAATTTACACCTGACGTAATGATCTCGAGAAAACTACGGAAATTAACAAGTTTATATTTTCAGTTGCTTGTGTTATTATGCTTTCAATATGGCTTAGCAAAGTTAATAAGCAGTATAAGAAAATGACAAGACAAGCGCTCAAGGGAAAAGATAATCCAAATAATCAACAACTTGATGATTGGGAAGAATCGACGTATTCATCCAGAAAAGATAAACCGGGGCAGAATCGAGTCGTTCCTGTGCTTACTATGTCGACTAAAGACGGCAAGCCAGTGATAGCTTATGTTCCAGAAGATCAGAAATCGAGCACTTCAGTGATACCACGTGCTAACCCGTACTCTCTTGAATTTTAAATCAATTGTTTGTTTTACAGTATATGATCCTTTCTTTGCCATAATTCTGCTGTAGGTAACCAGATAGTATTTTAGTGAAATATTGTTAACTGAACGTCAGATGTGTACGATGAATGAATAAGAAAATAATGAGTTTATTTGATTTAAGTATATATTATAAATTACAAACTATATACCGCGATTACGGGGTTCAAGAAATATTGTATCGTGATCGTGATTATAAGCAAACAATTTAACAAATAGCCCGATAATACGAGGTCACCAAATTATTTTACAGAACAGAAGGTTTGGTTCAACCCACGTAAATATCGCTATCCGCTTTCAATACAAAATATTAAATCATCCTCCTTCCATAGAAAGGATCATATATACAAAATACACAAACATATGTATATAAACATATCATTCACCAATATATTTGTTTCAAGTATTATTTAGTTGGTAGATAATTTAACATTAGACATATTTCATACCTATATGCATGTATCTTATGTATTAAAATGTATATCACGAATAATAATAATAATCATTTGACTGTACCAGACAAATATTTTAAGCAATGCAATTGTGAATATAGATATACATTAGCGATAAGTCGTTGGCCTGTTTGATTGTGGTTTGATTTTATGTACGTTGGTACAGTCTTTGTTAAGATAAGGCTTTTTCCAGACTGAACAAGACAAATTTGCAAATAAATAACTCACCCCGCGCATCAAGATTGTGTACCGTAACTATTGATTTCAAATAAAAATCTTTGCTATGAGACATTAATGCCTAAATCATTCTCAGGACTGCGCAAAAGTAAAATTCTTTGTTATTGACTTTGGCAAAAGTATATTATCTTTCCCTAGTACCGGTAGGGTTTGTTAAAGCAACGAGACTGAAGAGAATATTTGCCCGCACACTTTGCCGACTATATTGTGCCTTCAGTTTTTTCTTCCATACAGTTTTATTACTCCCCCATTATACAACACCAAGGATGTGCTGTGTCATATTTCGTAGGATTTGTATTTAGTTCTGTAAGGGAATTTTTGTCAATCACCGGGATTGCTTTGATAATCTATTTCAGCGACTATTTTTCTCCTTTTCTAAAGTTTCAGGCTAATTATTTTTCTCAATTATTAGTTTTGAATTTTCCGCCTTTCTGTCTAGTGATCTCCGGGATTTCAATTATCGCAAAATCTGTGCCATAATTGACACGTCTACAGGAACAAGCACCTTACTTTCACGCTATATAGTCATTGTCTACAGCGAAGCCGTAGAGTAGGTTGACGCGTTTAGCTCCTGAGAAGATTTTTGTGTTTGATTTTCATTGAGGTATTTTGTATTTAAGTGGATGTTCATTTTGTTACAGAGCGACTAGAGATACATTTAGTACCATATACTGTAGTAACCGTTCTGAATACAAACCCGCTTCTCTAAAGCTTTGTGCTTTTAAGAACATTCTATATTTTCTTGTTGGCGTGCTTTGTTTGCCGGGCCCAGCTGCTTGAATGTGCAATTTTTATATTCATTATCACTACTTCACTTTGCGGGTCAACTGACCTGGAAAAAATAGAATGGTTGGTATTAGTATTATCGCTAATTTGTAGAAATTGACTCAATTGTTGTTCGAATGACGTTTAGGGATCCACATGACGCACTACACGTAGAAGCGAGTGATGTGATTGACAACGCCTTCGGTGAAGTGGCACCGACATCGTGGAAGCTATGGTGCACATGGAGCGTCGAACAACGTCGACGGTGCGAGTTCAGGACGCCAACATCGCGGGAGAGACGGGTTCAACGACCTCGAATACTGTACAACACTTAGAAGGTGATTAAATTTTGATGTTTTTTCGGTTAGCGACGGCTCACACGATCAAGGTTTAGTGACGACTAACAAGCAATGCTCACTCAAATTTAAATAATAAAAACACATTTTACTTAACTGTTGCTAAAAATTAAGGATTGGTACATTAAATATTTGTTAAAGTAGTTGGATATTTTTTCTCATGTGACAGGTTTATTTGTAGCACTTTAATATGGCCATAATTTACTAGAATATTTTTTTTGGTTTTTGAAAATTAACTACAGTACTTGCTTTGTGATATGTTGTACAACATACTGTGGCGGCCCTTCGAACTATGAATTGTTCGAAGTCCTAATCAGTTATCCATATTAGAAATAATAGAAGTATATTAATCTGTTCCCAGACCCACAAGATTCATGCTGGTGTCAACGAAGATTCAATTTTAAATACTCCCGTGGAAAATCACAAACAATTATACAAATACAGCAACAAAACACCGCAATTAAAACATGCTGGTAATCACAATCGTACATTACACAGCGAACACAATTTTTCACTACTTTCTAAGTGTATTTTTTACTACTCGCACTGTTCGAACGTAGAAGCATCGGTCGAACTCCAATTGGAACTTCTCATGAATTTCTTATTCGAAGTATTGAACGTACGAAGTTGGGGTTGTGCGAAGTACGAGGCACCGCTTTACTTAAATTATCTGTATTCCATTCCTACCACTACCAGTACCACTAACAAATTATCAGTGTGATATCAGAAATTTTACATGAGATCTTGAAACACATGTATGAATACCAAACAGTGGATTTGAGATTCGAGTAACGATAAATGTCTCCATTTTTTTAAGATTGACACAACCCAGGTGGTAACCGCCGCTTGCTGAAGATCATGGTAACCGATAGGTTCAATTAGTTATTTAATAATGAGGGTGGTGCCATTTTAACAAACACAACAGTTTCACTTTTAGCCGTACTTTCTTTTTTTCTTATCTCATAGTCTTATCTTCTATCAATATTGACGATAACCATATAAAAAAGGTTGGCTATAACCAACTAAGTTTATTCCCAAGGTAAATTTCCATGTGGACGACGAAATGAAGTTATCGTATGTGTTTGGACTTTCAATCTTCTTGGGAGCAACTGTTCATAGACTGGAATGCTCAGTGACTATAAACGCGAACGGATACAGCGATATACTAATTGCCATCAACCCCGAGGTTCCCGAAAGTCAGGAATTGCTTAAGGCTATCCAGGTAGGATATGCTATGATAATTCTTGATGCTATAACTTGGAGGCTATGTTGAAAAAAACTTTTCTAACTTTGACCCTGTGATTTTGTAATACCGACCGATTTGATTTTGAGCGGAAAAAAATTGTGAATCAAATAGAGATTTTGAATTTAAAGTTCCTCCACAATTGGGGGGATGCTTGTTAGGAATTGATTTTATAAAAATAAAATGGCTTCTATAAATGACACCTAAATGAACCCCAGATGAAGATTCACGATTCATCAAATTATTCCATTGAGTTTGTTAGGATTCTTACGCATTGTTTTTTTGTTTGTTTGAAGGAATCATGGACGAATGCATCTCGTGACTTGCACCTAGCAACAGACTATCGTGCATATTTCAAAGATATTACTATTCTTCTACCGAAAACATGGATGAATATTTCACGTAATCCAGCGACTGTGGATAAATACAATTCGGTAAAAATCTTTCAAACCTCTCGTAGTGATAATTGTGAATTGAAAAATAATATATTTTCCGGTGTAAATTTATTTGTCAAGGCTGATGTCGTTGTGGCTATGCCTAGTCCAGCGTATGGTAATGCTCCATACACTATGCAGTACGGAGGATGTGGCGTTGCCGGTGAATATATTCATCTCACACCAGAGTATTTACTCAATGAATCTTCTGTATATGATTACGGACAAAGAGGTAATCATACTAGAAATACCTAAGAAAATAATAATACTGGCTTCAGTTTAGCCGTTCAGCGAATGAGTCTTATGAGTTTTATTTAATAGACATCAACCTTAAAGTTTGCTTAGATTGTGTAAATAAATCTACGATCCATTGAAATTACTACAATAAATTGCTGTTTCTGTAAAAACAAAACAAAATGTGGAAGCAAAAGCAAATGGAAGCACCATAAAATATATCTATATGGACACTTTACGAATTTTAAGTTAACGAAGTACCTCAGGGAACGAATTAAGTTTGTTCTATATTATATATTTCAATATATGAATTTGATGTAGACCCGACCTGTAGCTGTGATTAATGTCAACATGGATGAAATATTCGATCAGTTGGCAGATATTTAACTTAGAAATTAGGCCTATGTACCAGCAACTGTATATTGCGTATTTGTTTGCTGAAATCGTACATCTAGTCGTTTGCGTTGCTCACATGATCGAATCAGTAGCGCTAACATGTGTATAGTATGAAACGATGATTCATTATATATTCCAGGGAAAACAATTGTGCATGAATGGGCACATTATCGTTGGGGAACTTTTGATGAAACATCGAATGAGTTTCCATTTTACCTGGATCTGAACGTTGCATATAACAATGGCCCAGTACCAACAGTGTATGTAAAAATTCTAATAATATATATTTATTGATAAATTTTATAGCAAAAAAATATTTGAATCCGTATTTTCGAAATTTCTGGATTATGCACATTACACAGGTGCCCCAAAGGTGTAGACGGTAAGGTGATTAACTCGGAAACCGGTCACAGTTGTGAAACAGGAGATTTGGATCCGATTACATTGTTGTATCCTGATAAATGTGTGTTTATTCCGTACGAATCAGACCAGTGTTCAAATCTAGATAGTTCAATCATGGGATATCAATATATGGAACAGGTGAAAATCCAATAGACAGAAATCAGAATATATATATATATGATAATTTTTTTTTGAATGTTTAGGTTTCTACATTCTGCCGAAATGAGTCCGGAATTAACGAACATAATAAAGACGCACCGAATGATCAAAACCGATTCTGTGATTTCAAAAGTACATGGGAAGTAATAATGGAATCTGAAGATTTCCAAAATAACAACAATCCGCCCAATCAAGGAGTTGATACTACTCCTACTTTCAACATCGTTGGAGTTCAGAGTCAAAGATTTGTTTTAGTCCTGGATGTTTCTGGAAGTATGCAAGGGGTAGGTAAAGATGTTTACTGTGATTTCTGACGCTATCGTTATCACGATTCTTTTAAGAAAGTGTTTTATTTTAATATATAAATAGGCAGGATTGCAAAATATGCGTATGGCTGCAAATTCCTTCATTGCAACAGTGGCAAATCGTAGTTTTGTTGGTATGGTAGAGTTCGAAACAGATGCTCGAAGATTAGCTGATTTGGTGAAAATCGAAACCCAGGCAGATAGGGAATACTTATCAAATCTCATTCCTACATATGCGAATGGAGGGACAAGCATTGGTGATGGAATATATGAGGGAGTTGAAGTAAGTAATAACAGTCTATCTGACTACTATAATAACAGTCATATGTTAGTTTTTGAAGAATTCATCAAGAACTTTCTCCTACTCGCAGGTACTAAGTGATTATGGTGATCCTTCTGGTGGCTATTTAGTGGTAATGACTGATGGTTTACAGAATCAACCAAGGACTATTGAAGATGTCTGGTCGAATGTTATTGACAATGTAAATTGATTATCGTTACCGTAATGTATTTTGTGTAATGTACTTAAAGTTAGTTTTACTGAACAGAATGTTGTCGTGGAAACGATATTCATGAACACGAATGAGAACGATAACCTGATGAATCTTTCTGTGGAATCTGGTGGAGATTGGTACTTTACAGACGATGCTCTTGAACTAATGAATGCTTTCAATGAAATTTCACAAGTGGATGATGGAGATGTAATGGACATGAATTTCCAGGCAAATTATAATAATAATTTTTCACATCAATACTCAAATGCTTTATTTATATTACGAATCTGCTGTGTTACCTAAAAATACTCAACATATATTTGATTAATTATCTAAAAAGTTTCGAGCTATCACAAAAACACTCTGTTTCAGATTCAAAGTGTATCATTCACCTTGAACTATGGTGAAAACTATTTATCCTCTGTTGTGATAGATGCCACGGTCGGCCTTAACACTGTTTTCACCTTCACTTGGTCACAATATGCATTCCCACCTGATATAGTCATTACAAGTCCTTCTAAATGCTCGTACTTGAATTTTGTCGGGGGTTACTACCCATGTACAGCGGGCAGTTCCAGTCACCAGACAATTACAGATTTCATGACAGTACGATTTATCATTCCTGGCAAAGCTGAGGTTTGTTTTTCATATGATACAATTCATTTCAGTCTCGTATGAATATATAAAACAAACATTATATTCCTTGTAGACTGGTGAATGGACATATATTGTCACGCCATCTACTAATTATGAACAAGACATAAATGTGATAATAACTTCAATGGCCGCCGATAAAGATGTTGAACCTATTATTGTCACTTCAGGCATGAGTAGTACTGATGTATCTGGTAGTAATCCGGCTGTTGTATACGCACAGGTAGAATGTATTCGTAATTTATAAAACAATTGCAATCCTCATTCCGCTTATATGAATCCTTTCTATAAAGGTTACCCAAGGATACAATCCTGTTCTCAACGCAACAGTTTTCGCAATAATAGATCGTCCGTCGGGCGGCCCTGAGACTATACAGCTTCTTGATAATGGTGCTGGTAGGTACTTTTGAATTACGTGCACATCCATCATGTTATCAGAACATTTGATAAGAGAATATTATACTTGTTAATCTTTTTTTGTTTGGTTTCACATTTATTACATTTAGGATCCGATATACGAATCAATGATGGAGTATACTCGAGATATTTCACAGACTTCACTGGGCAAGGAAGATACTCTGTTCGAGTAATGTTTGTGATTTTTATCTAATGTTGGGGTAGTCTTCTGTGATGGAATGTGGCTTAACTAAATTTTGATTTCATAAAATTTATTTCAGGTTGAAGTGAGCCATACCAACAGTACTGCTGTGACTAGAATATCACCAGGTTCAAGAGCAAATTACCGAGGAGGAGTCATTAAAAGTGATGGTGAGTTACTAGCATGGCTTCCCTGAATACCTTTGAAGCAAACCAGAAAAAAATGTCAGCATATCATTGATAATATGTGAATAATTACAAGATTAAACCTATCATACAATAGCAATACACTTAAACTTTTAGAAATCCGGATCAAGTCGTATATATAATTAAATCCGTTTTTAACCACCTGTAATAACGTAATTATTAACGTAATAACCCCCGAAAGCGATCCAATAACTCAAATAATCTGTGTTTGACAAAAACAGCATTGATATATATTTAGGAACATTTGAAAGTAATCCAAATGGAGTGAAAGATACCCAAGCAACTGCTACAGGAAGCGCGGGTGTTGAATCTGCTGATATTGGTGAATTTTCAAGAGTTGTTACAAGCGGAGGATTCAGCTATACACCACCACCACCAGGGTGAGATGCAAAAATCCTGAGATGATTTATTCTTAATCGTTTGTCAATACTAACATATGTTTTTTCAATTTGCAAATGAAGAACCGCTACAGATGTATTCCCTCCCAACAAAATTATAGATATGCGCTCACAACAAAACGACCTTGAAGATTTTAACAAAGGAGTAGTACTTATGTTTACAGCCCCTGGAAATGATTATGATACAGGAACAGGTGATACATTTCTATTTATTCATCTAAAAAAGGGAAAAGGATAATGAAAGCAAATTGTGACATTCTAATAACCGTGGTTAAAGCTAAGCAGTATTCCAAACGCGCAACCAAAGTCGATCCATTCACTTATCGCTGATAAGATAAATTTACCATTCTGGTATAACCAAGATGCTTATTGGATGATATTTTGCATTTAGCCTCTCGATATGACATCCGCTACACATTTGATGATCCAACATCTCTAGTTACTGACTTCGACCTAAAAATAAATATCACTGACTCTGATGTTATTAATGGAAGTTTGAACAACCCACTGCCGGCTGGAAATCTCGAGACTATTATCGTCCGTACACCTGGACTTCCGGCAAATAATGATTCCATAAGGTAAGTTCCCAATAATTAGTAGAAATAGTTTTGCATTGATATTTTTTTTATCTTTGTAACTTGGCTAGATTATCGTTTGGTCTCCGCGCTTATGATGAATATGGAAACGTGGGCGATCCCTCAAACGTTGCAACGATGAGTTTTTTTATTACTCCAGTAGTACTGGCAGTTACAACTGATGCCCCAACAACAGCAGAAGC
Source organism: Halocynthia roretzi (assembly GCA_013436055.1). NCBI lineage: Eukaryota > Metazoa > Chordata > Ascidiacea > Stolidobranchia > Pyuridae > Halocynthia > Halocynthia roretzi. The sequence goes on from QRAM01000410.1 coordinate 41,698, forward strand.
AACAACCACTAGCACTACTGATGCGCCAACGACAGCAGTAACCACTAAACCAGTAGTTTGCGAATATTGTCCAGATTGCGAGAAATGTGATCCTAACACCGACCTTTACATGATTTTAATGGCGACATTTGGTGCATTGACACTCGCGTTTCGTAAGTATCATTTTACCTAGGTAGACCTAGAAGACTACTCAAACTAACACTACTGAAACTATACTTTCAGTTGCGTGTGTTATTTTGCTTTCCATTTGGCTTAGCAAAGTTAATAAGCAACATAAAAACATGACGAGACAAGCGCTCAAGGGGAGGGATAACCCCAATGATCTACAACTTGATGATTGGGAAGAATCAACATCTGTCTCCAGGAAACCAAGAACGGGGCAGAATCGAGTTGTTCCAGTGCTTTCTCTGTCGACTAAAGACGGCAAGCCAGTGATAGCTTATGTTCCCAAAGATCAGAAATCGAGTACTTCAATGCTACCACGGGCTAATAGTAATAACCCTTACAGTCTTGAATTCTAAATCTATTGTATTTGTACAGTATATGATCCTTTTTTGCCATAATTTTTTTAGGTGAAATATTGTATCGTGATCGTGATTATAAGCAAACAATTTACCGAATAACCCGATTATAAAAAAGTTCACCCAATAATTTTGAAGGTTTGGTTGAGCCCACGTAAAGATCGCTCTCGGCTTTTGATACGAAATATTTAATCATCTTTCCATAAAGGAGCATATACAAAATACATATGTATGATGTCTTTTAGAAATAGATTTGTTTTACGTGTGTTTTAGTAGGTAGTTAATCCAACAGTAGAATTTTTTTCAAATATATGTATGTACCTTCGTATTAAAATGTATATTACGAATATCATTAATCGTTTGACTGTGTCTATAAAATATTCTTAGCAATACAATTGTGATTATAGGTATACAATAGCAATTCTTCGTAGTTTGCCTGTTTACTGTCGTTAGATATTATGTACGTAGGTACAGTTATTGTTAGGATATGGCTTTTCCAGGCTGTAAATAACTTTAATAATTACCCCACGCACCGAGATTGTGTAACGTAATTAATGATTTCCAAATGAAAGTCTTTGTTATGGACAAACACAGTAGAGCTTAAATCAGTCCCAGGAACTGCTCGAAAGTAGAATTCGTTGTTGACTTTGGCAAAGGTAGATCATCTTTCCCTAGTACTGATAGGTTTGCAATACCAACGAGACTAAAGAAAACTATAATTGTGCTACGCTACAATTATACAGAACTCCCGTCGTTTTACTGCACTTAATAAAGATATTTACGTAGTGCGGAAGTTGTATTTGTCGCTGACTGGCGCTATTGTGTATAAGATTTGACAATACACCACTTCTCCTTAAGTGATATTAAAAGTAAAACGACGTTGAACGAAACCAATTTTATCATAAGCCCAATGATATAAACAATGCACGTTTAGCGCGCATTGTAACAGGGATAAATCAAGGAACAAACTTTACAAAGCACTCTTAGTAAAGCGTGATAGGTCATTTTACCTCTTTTAGTATTTATTTGCTGTGTCTGCCTCGTGTCTCGTGTTTTTATACGGTGATTATCAATCAGTCCTCAAATGTGTTTCTCATTATCATTCGCGCTATTCATCTTTCCTTCCCTCATTTCAATGTTTAATTATAATTACTAAATCTTCAATCACCTTTTTCTTAAAAATCAAAACGAATGATTGAAACATAGCAATTGAACAACGTGTCAAAACGTTCGATAAAAGGACGATGCGTTGTTGAAAGGTATTTACACTGTTTTAGACTCTGTTCGGTGGAAGGTTGCTTTACTGTCTTAGTGAAAGATCTGTTAGTTAGTTAGTTAGTTAGTAGTAAACGGCCGTTATTGTAGATTAGATACATTAGTTTGATATTATTCTATACGTTTATTTTCTTGTATGTGTGTTTGATTCAATTTCTGCAAGCCAATTATTTATAGTTGGTGGTTATGGTGTTTACCATATGTAGACTATTCTGTGCAATGCCCGAATGTAATGTAATGTTTATTATTTCCCTGACGGGTAAACTCGGTAAATTATTATTGTACTATTTTCCCCTAATACTAAAACTATGGCTGGCTAAAGAAATTGGATCATGCTTTTCTATGCTGTATGAATGATTGTATTGTGCACCGGGCCCGGTTGCTTTTCGCTGTATTTTTTGTATGCATAATTTTTCATGCTTGCCTTACAGAACAAGGACATGTGATGGCTAGGACAACGCAATACAAGGTTGGTATCAAATTATATTCACGGTATAACAGTACAACGTTTTCAAAGTCTTAATTTGGTCAGAAATCACGAGAAGTGAGGCTTTTTCAGATTTGATGGATTTATGAGGAAGATTACGGCCTCTCTACCACAGGCGCCGTGCCCCTTAACAAATCTAATTTAAAGAAATAAAGGCACCCCAACACTCCATATTTTATCTTAGTCTCACTGTTGCTTTTAATTTTTTAAGGCCGCAGCCCAGGAGAATGATGCGGCAGATGAAGTGGAGAGCAACCACCACAAGAAAGAAGAGTCCGAAAAGTGACAATAACCATGGAGGGGTATGTTAAGATAGTTTTTATGAATTAAAATCCTAATAATTGTTTGTTGCTCTTTAATATTCAAAGGCCGCAGCCCAGGAGAATAACGCGGCAGATGAAGAGGGGAGCAACCACCACAAGAAAGAAGAGTCAAAGAAGTGACAATCACCATGGAGGGGTATGTTAAATTAGTTTTAATGAATTAAAATCCCAATAATTCTATGTTCTATGTTGCTATTTAAGGCCGCAGCCCAGGGGAATAATGCGGCAGATGAAGATGAGAGCAACCACCACAAGAAAGAAGAGTCCAAGAAGTGATAATCATCATGGAGTATGTTAAATTAGTTTTTATGAATTAAAATCCTATGTTCTTTGTTGCTATTTAATTTTTTAAGGCCGCAGCCCAGGAGAAGAATGCGGCAGTTGAAGAGGAGAGCAACCACCACAAGAAATGAGAGTCGAAGAAGTGATTGCCATCATGGATGGGTATGTCGAATTAGTTTTTATGAATTAAAATACTCATAATTCTATGTTCTATGTTGCTATTTAATTTTTAAAGGCCGCACCCAAGGGGTGTAATGCGGCAGATGAAGAGGAGAGCAACCATCACAGGTACCACATCTTCGGCGTGGTTCGAGACGTCGACTTCGTGGGAGCAACAGCTGGGTCCTGTGACCCCGAGCATGAAGAAGAAAACTGTAAGATAGAGCTAATGGGGGAGTTGGCATTAATTCAATTACATAGTGTAAGTCCGGTCTGTGTAACATTCAGGCTCAAATAATATTGTTTAATAATTTATATTTACCCTGAAATACCCGATCGTTTTACATACGTCCCCTCTTTCTCTGCATAACATCTAAAACCCTTTTGTGGGTGATTATAAATGTTTTTATTCATTTTTTAATCTTTGATAATAAGGTAAATGCTTTGGAATGTGATAGTTCTTTGTGTAATATTATGTTTCATAATATCCTAATTACGAGCCTCTCCCCCTACCCTAGGCTACCGTGTGATAGGCTACACTTAGGCTTAAATACAGGTGGAGGAGGCAGCTGGGAGACGTAGGAAGAGCAACCACCACAAGAAAAGAGTCTGGAGGAGTTACAACAACCCTAGATAAGCAACAACCTTGGATAAGTATGTTAAATTAGTTCTTATGAATTAAAATCCTAATTCTATTTTATATGTTGCTATTTAAATTTTCAAGGCCGCAGCCCAGGAGAATAATGCGGCAGATGAAGAGGAGCAACCACCACAAGAAAAGAGTCTGGAGGAGTCGCAACAACCCTGGATAAGCAACAACCTTGGATAAGTATGTTAAATTAGTTTTTATGAATTAAAATCCTAATTCTATTTTATATGTTGCTATTTAAATTTTCAAGGCCGCAGCCCAGGAGAATAATGCGGCAGATGAAGAAGAGCAACCACCACAAGAAAGAGTCGAAGAAGGGACTGTCACCATAAAGGGGGCGAGTTGAATTAGTTTTTATAAATTAAAATCCTAATAATTCTATGTCATATGTTGCTATTCAATTTTTAAGAGGCCGCAGCCAAGGAGAATAATGCGGCAGATGAAGAGGAGAGCAACCACCACAAGAAAGAGTCGAAGAAGTGACTGTCACCATAAAGGGGGTGAGTTGAATTAGTTTTTATAAATTAAAATCCTAATAATTCTATGTTGCTGTCTAATTTTTCAAGAATGCAGCCGAGGAAAATAATGCGGCTGATGAAGAGAAGAGCAGCCACCACAAGAGAAGATATTTTTCACGACCACGGCATCTGAGATTGGCCATCTCAGTTGCTGTGGAGCGTTGAATGTGGGGACCCTTACACCCAGAAGGGAGCATAGGCTGATCACCTACGCTTTCTTCAGGTCTTAAAATAATTCCCTTGGGTTTTATGGACTTGTAAGTTCCAGTATTTTATTTCCTGCATTTTATGACGTTTCTTTTGACATTTTAATTCCTCGCTAGGTGCGAGATATTAACGTAACGATGTGATCACCATGAGATGGCGCTATTGCGTTTATAGTAAGGTAACGTATGTCCCCACCCTATGATATATTTATATCCGTATGGTGGCAACATTGACATTTCAATTTTGGTGGCAACATTCAATTTTAAATAGCCGTCTGACCAGTGTCGCTCATATCGAGTCACTTGAATCAAATTCTTGTGTTATAGAGCTAATGCCGACGTAATTAATTCCCTGGATAGGGTATCTTTTACATCCTGGTGGCAAAATTGAGCCCAAGCTCGTGTCGTGTCGTGTCATGTTAATCTAATTATTATATTTATATTACAGTCGCCCCTCGCTATATTGCGGTTCACTTTTCACTATCGATTGACTACATCGAGGATTTTCGAACATTCTGCAACACCACCACCACCTGGGTTTTATTTAATGGATTTCCCCTTTTCAACCTTCCGTTAAAAAACCCATTACATTTGTTTATTATAATATACTTCTCTTTAGCTCTCCTCGTTTTTTCCACATGTACACCTCCACGTAAATCCCTAACTTATATAAATTGTTCAATATTAATATGTATCCCAGTACTAATTTTGGTGCCTTAGCTCTTGGAAATAGATTTCTCACTGTCACCACCTACTAATTCCTTACTGCTATTTCTGCTGTATTTTTCGGCTGCCAAGGTTTGAAATAATATCTTAAAAAACCTTGAATCTCCTTTGTAAACGGACTAAAATTATTCATTTCTAAACATGCAAATATTAGTAGAATATACATCCGAAACATAATAGAAAATTGGATGTGAATTAAATAAGTAATTCTTAACATAACAAGCTTATAAATGAATATTCTATGGAAATTATCAAAAATGCAGCCGGAAAATACTGGACTATTATTATTATTATTTTCATTTTTTGATAGGCTCCACTCCAGTACCCTGCGTGGTCGAGTTGAGAGAAATTTTCCCCGAGGCCAGAATTTCTTTCTGAGTGGTTTGGGTTGTCTGGCAAAGTGTTTTATAAATTATCAAGCGGTTTATTATCTCTGTCAATTGGTCTCATTGGAGACCCTGTATTGTTATTATTTATTGTATTTTTTTGTAGGTTAATCGTTTTAGGTTAATATTGTGTATCGCACCCGCTTGAATTAAAACACTTGGGAATTCAAATTCATTTGTCTTGTTAAGTACATGCAGATTTACTCAGAACGGCAGTGATGCGTACATTCGATAGTTATCACTACGCAATTTCACGCTGGTCGAAGTAGACGAAATTCCCGTAAATGCTTACTGTAGTTTGATTGTCGGTCACGCTGACAATTAAACCGGAGTTCTGTATAATTGTAGCACAATTCTAGTTATTAAATTTCTATGCCTTTCTGTCTAGTGATCCCTTGAGCCTCACGATTACAATTAAACCGGAGTTCTGTATAATTGTAGCACAATTCTAGTTATTAAATTTCTATGCCTTTCTGTCTAGTGATCCCTTGAGCCTAAACTTAGTACTGCAGAGGAAAATTTGGGTATTGCTTCATCATCGAGGGGGCACATCTGTAGGGTTTCATAACTCGACTCCCTATAGTCCTATACATTTTAATCGCTGTAACGAATATGAGAGTGTTGACATGTCTTCGTGATCAGCTGATCGGAGGTTACTGTTTTTTTTGCTGAATGACCTCCACCATTTCATTGATTCGTCAAAATGAATCCCACCTGGAGCAAAACTACAACAAAAAGCAACAATCCTAGGCCGAAACAATATCAACCGCCAAAGCTCAACGGTTACGTGTTCACGGAACGTTTAGGAACCGGAACTTATGCGACAGTATATAAAGCTTATAAAAAGGTAGTTCTTCGATATGCCTAATCCTGTACGACATGCCGTTCACGGTTTCGCAATCATTGTTTTGTCTTTCTACAGAGCAGCGAAAGAAGAGAAGTTCTTGCAATAAAATGCGTTCAGAAATCAAGTTTAAATCGTATGTCAATGGAGAATCTGCTGGTTGAAATTGAAATCTTGAAGCAAATCGATCATCCACATATTGTAAAGATGTTTGATTTTCAGGTAAAGCAGGTTATTTGAAAGCTTTTTAATTTTTTAGTTTGCGTAAGATTTTTTGCTCCTTTGTTCGTGATTTGGTATGTTACATTTGACCTATGGTGTATTGTATGAACTTATATCGGAAGATCTTCAGCATAGATTTAAGTTCCGCATCGAGATATGGTAAAACAACTTTCTCAGCAGAATTGTGTACTTTTTTTTTGCTTCGGAAGTACTTCGTTGGTCTTCAGTAACAATGAAAATATTTTCTCGGCGTAATAGTGTAAATGGTGTACCCTCGGTGAGGATCACATGTATTGAACATTGGCAATTGACAGACATCCCTAACATGCAAACATCCCTCTCTCATTTTCCAGTAGACACACTCTTGTATTTCCTATTATTCAATTCCCCGTCTTCACTGTCAGTATGTATATTTGGGATCGCAGAAGGGTTGGTGATATCAGTCCATGTAGCATTGTATAAGGGTGGACACTAATGTGTTCATGATGGTGATGCAATATCTCTAACCTTTCACCGATTCCCTATATAAATATTATCATTGGTTAATCTGTAGCTTAGGTACAGTTGGGTTAGGATTATCTAACTAACTTGGGTTAGGGCTAACTCTAACCAAACTTAGCCTAACCTAAGCTCATCGCACCACAACGCAACCGGGTTCTCACACAGACCATGCTTGTAAACTAGTAACTACCATACATCTATACTCATCTATATTTATTTTTCATTGTTTATGTTTATACAGTGGGATTCATTTTATATTTACATCATAATGGAATATTGTGCCGGAGGCGACTTGTCTAAATTTATTTCTACAAGAAGAGTGCTTCCAGAATATTCTGTCAAAAGATTCCTCCAACAAATTGGTTTGTATTTTTTTTTGAACCTCTTCATTATACTACAAAGGTAGTAAGCTTCGATTTTTATTTGTATTTACGTGCAATCAAACTTATTTTCGTAATTCATAGCTTCAGCTATCCAGCTACTACACAATCACAATATTTCACACATGGATCTGAAACCTCAGAATATCCTGCTAACATGCGAAGAACAACCAGTGTTAAAACTTGCAGGTATGGAATCATATTTTCCTTTTTCTGCGTTTTATGCTTCATGCTGAGTTTCAATTTCATGGTACTGTAATTTCTAGTTTTTGATATATTTAGTATTTGTAGTTGTGGCATTCTTATATTATATAACAAGGATTTTTTATTGCCAAGCTTGAGAATAACTGCTGAGATTCACACCGTGAACATAACACTTCTAGTTTGTGCTAAAAAACGAATATAAAAGAATGGTAAAAAACTAGCACATTTTTTCGTTCTAATTACTTATTGCTTTAAAAAATATATCCCCGAAATATATATGAAGAAAATAGGGCCAAAATAATGTTAGAAAATCGGAGTTTAAAGGTAGCTTAAAACCATGCAACTCGTGACAAAGTAGCAAATGATGTTAAAAAGTTGCGCAGTTAGGGAAAGAAACGTTGACCTAACAGCTCTGATACGATTAAGTATATCAGTATGTAGTATGAGTATGCTGGTGTGAATTATTAGTCTTTTTTGAATAATTCTTAGCTCTTTTAAATTTTAATATAGACCACATATTATATAATAGCGTTGATATTTGTATAATCCAGATAGGAAGCCTCAAACATCTCACTGGTTTATCTATAAATTCTTATTTTTCAAGATTTCGGATTCGCACAGTATCTGGACACGTCAGACGCAAATGCATTGAGAGGATCTCCGCTTTATATGGCACCAGAAATAATCATGCAGCGGCACTATGATGCCAAGGTCTCCCACGTAACTTGTAATTATTGTATTATGTATCATACTTATTGATTTTCTTTTTCTCAGGTTGATCTGTGGTCCGTAGGTGTCATTTTACACGAGTGCCTATTCGGCAAAGCACCCTTCGCTTCAAAAACATTCGTTGAGTTGGAAAGTAAGATCAAGAGTGACAAGCCAATTGAGGTAAAGTGTTTTTAAATTTTTGGTGATATCAAATCAGTAGTATAAAAAGCTATGCACTAAAGCTTTTGCATATTAAAATTCTTCATAATCTAATTATGCTAATATGATTGAATTTTGTAGCTTCCTTCTTACCCAAGAATCAGCAGCAATTGCCAATCTTTATTGCTCGGGTTGCTGCAAAGAAATCCGGAAGATAGAATTTCATTTGAAGAATTTTTTCTGCATCCTTTCGTAGACCTCGAACATAAACCATCTCCAGAATGTTTACAGAAAGCTGTGAGTATTTTATATTTTGTGTTGTGTTTCCTTCATATGTTTTGATTTCATGATTCATGACTCATTCATATTTTGGTTTTCATTTGATTTTTAACAAAGAAATTTCTGTCGTGATGTGTGAGTTTTTTTTGTCCCTTGTTTCATATAGATTCCAAATTAATTAGTCTACACCAATACTGAAACATGATTTTCTCCTCGAATGTAAGAAATTTTATTATTATTATTATTAAACTATTATCAGTACATTAATGTTCAGGAAAATATGAATAACAGTATATATACTCATGGATAAGCCAACAGAGACATGGAGAGTGTGTGTCTTATATATGAATAGACACATTACTTTCCATAATTTAATTTCTTGATCTTTTATCCTAATATTGTAGACAACAATTGTGACTAAAGCTGTGAAAAAGGACAAAGAGGGTGAGCAAGCTGAAGCCGCGATATTGTATGGACAAGCGATTGAGTATTTTGTTCCTGCTATTTACTGTAAGTTGAACTGTCCTTGTTCACTGCTTTCTATAATGTAATACTGGTTTAATGATTATTGAATATTCCCATTTCAATTCCTGATAAATGCAAGTGCAGTTAGATTCCTTATTCCTTTCTTCTAGATGAAACAGACAAGCGAAAAAAAGAGATGTTGCGAGCAAAGGTTGGTTCTGAACATTTCCAAATGGTTTCTATCATTTTTTTTCCATCGTTTCTTTTTCTTTGGCAGGTAAAGGAATATGTCTCAAGAGCAGAGCACCTGCAAAAAATTGTGACATCTCATTTGTTAAACGCACAAAATGAACAAACTATTAATACTTTAGGCAAGTTTATGAAAACTCCTATTTTGTATGCTTGTATTGAAGTGCAGTATAGTTACAGAAAGTTTCATTCGTTCTTTTTACAGAACAAATTTCTAATGATCATCCCAAGTTACGTGAAGCAATGGTACTGCTGCAACAAGCAAAAATAAAGGTATATAGCAATACCACACTTAACACTCCGGATGCATCCTTGAAAATAGAGCACTAAGTGAATCAACGTTAATGTTAGGTGAATATAACATTTGTGTTTATGAGATGCATCCCAGAATAATACATTTACTAAGAAAGTCCAGGTTTAGGTCATGAGTCTTGACTAATTTGATATTTACTCCAAACTGGTACTATTTTCACAAGGCATTTTTATTTGGGATACTGGTGCATTTGTTTTTACCATTGTTGAAAAAGTTTTATATGCTTTCAGGAATCGGAACAAAATCTCGAAGAAGCGAAGAAACTGTACCAACAACTTTTGGAAATAATGATGCCTTTGTTATCAGGTATATAATTTTAGCTTAGGTTTAGAGATTAGAAAAATACTGATGTTTCTGATTTCATTTTGTGTTCTACAGAGGAAATGAATCCTCAACACAGAGAAATCATTCACAGCAATGTTCAAATTCATTTAAAGCATGCAGAAGATATTGAAGAATATTTATTGGTTAGTAATCATGAGTGTCATTCAGTATATATAATATATACTCATGATGGGATTATACTCTTAATTTTGATTTCATAATCATGTATGCAGAGTAAAGACAAAGAGAAAGCAGAAAAATCTTCGGAGCAGTTAGGATCTTCATCAAAAAGAATAAAAATCGAAGAGGACTCAATGAAAAGTATGTGTGCTTTTTCTCAACTTTTGTATTTTAAACACGTTTACTTATTTCGTGGTAGACCCTCTTATCGTATTTCCAGCATCATATAAGCAACTAATACACTAATTATTCCTAGGGTACGTTCTAGTATATGAATCGTAGTAGTGCAGCACTGGTCTTTGTTTGCCTGAGTTCTAATGTTGATTGGGAATTACCTATTGAACTTTGATCCTATTTAACTTTGATTTCTTTCTACTATGTCATATCTGTTTACAGAATGTGCAATACAGTAGCGACAACCGCAGTACTATTGAGGTAGAGTTGCTCTTGGATCTTTCCATTGCAGCTATACAAAGGTTTCCGAGGGGTTCCTTCTCAATTATTGTAATTGTTGCGCTGATTGCATTGCCTGTGTTGCATGTAGCATGTTGCATCGTTCTGCATGTAAAATAATGCATACACTCGTATACTAGAAATGTGTTTACCTATGATTTCATAATTACATAACTGTAATTTTATATTTTATCTCAAAAGTAAATGTTTCATCATTTTAATATAAATTTTACCAGGTTTACACTCAATTTATTCTTTAACTAGTACCAATGGTTTGTTATCTCTTCTGTAGAATCCTCAATTGTTTTCAGACTACAGCAATTTGCTAAACTAAAATCGACATTAAAAGATTTGGTTAACAGGCGAATATCATTTAATATTCGATAATATTTTTTGATATAGTCAATGAGTAATCTTGCTTGGCTGTGACTTCAGTTAGTAAATCTGATTTCGTTTTTGCAGCTTCTCTTTCTGGTTGGACGTTGGTCATCTCTTGTCTAGTTCTGGTTGTCGCAATCATAACTTGCGGAACCACGATGCTATATATATATGATATTTTATAATGCGTGGTAGATTTGAAATTATTGATGTTTTGTCATACGAGTGTTTTGAACAGTGAAGTTCTTCTTGCGAATAATGGATTTATGTTGGTTCTTGATTAATTGAAAGTGGATTTCAAAAGGAATTCTGCATGCACCCAGTGCTACGTTCTTATTAATCTAACTCGCGATCAAATAAACTTACTATGTGCAATTTTACCATATACGATCATACTGGTAACATCAAGCCAGCTAGTAGAGATTGATTCTAGCTTAAACAACACAATCAAACAATACTTTTACTGACAGCATTGGCAGTTTCATCGCAACACACAGCAGTTGCAGCGAGCAGAAATGGTGATGCATTAGGACATGCGATACAGTATCAAGAATCTGCCTGTACAAGTGATCCATTTAGTAGTGACTCCAATTGTCAAGTACCTTCAAGTCCGAGCAGAACAAACTTATCTTGTAAAATGTCTGATTGTGGTTGCAAGAATGATTGTGAGTGTGATGCAAATGACTGAAATGCGTTAATCATTTGGAAATGTGGAATGGAATTGAAGTATGCAGAGTTACTGGAGGCGATTACTTACATCAATAAAAATGAGGTGGAATGGCATTGGAAGATGCGGAGCAACTAGAGGTTATCACTTACGTGAAAGATATTTTGTGAAATAGGAGAATTTGAAGCTTCCTACAGGAGCTATAGGCTATCTTACGTGATATACTCGGATTCAAGTTAATACGATTTGAAGAAATTGGAGGACTGGAATAAAGAAATTTGACACTCAACTTGGATTAAGTTTAAGAATGTTTATGCGAAGCATGAGAAGTATTTCTAGGAATTAACAATGGATCGTTGAAAAACTTGCGTGTAGCATTTCTCGATTGATTTAGACTAACCCCGAATAAATCTATTTCAAAACTCGAATATCTATTTCGGGTTGGCCGTAACGAGTGACCCCGCGTTAAAAAACCTTCGATAACACGCCTACCAATTGCGTTCCACAATATATGACATACCATTGAATGTAGAATTTCATGACGAATCTATACATATAAGCCTCATATGCAAAGCAATCTAACGGGAGCCGGTATCCCCTTTTTAAGGCACTAACCACCTAGTTACTTACCCACAGCCTTAACATTTTTAAGTGTTGATTGTACTTTGCCATCTAGCGGTTGGAAGTTTTAACTTAGCGTAACGGTTATAAATGATCCAACAGTGACATCTAGCGGTTAGAATTTTTGGTTAGAATTTTTTACTTAGAATTTTTTACTTAGAATTTTTTACTTAATAATAATAGTTAAATTATAATAGTTAAATTCAACTAGTTAAATTCAACCGCTAGATGACACTGTTGGATCATTTATAACCGTTAAGTG